>CABFVX010001464.1:0-128005 GCA_902151425.1 Timema shepardi | reverse complement strand
CACACACACACACACACACACACACACACACACACACACACACACACGCACACACACACACACACGCACGCACACACGCACACACACACACACACGGCATAATGTACTCACACACCCCACGAGACAAGTAGCATGCCAAATTAAAATTTAATACAAGATGGCGAAAGTTAACCTTGTCGTTGGAATCACAAACAAAACATTCAGGCAACTTCCTACTGGTGCGTGCCATCATGTGTAGTGGATAGCGAGCGCTATCTTTGAAGCATTCGCGTTGTTACGATGTGCGGGAAATTCAAACTAAAATTATTTTCGTGGCCTTTTTTGCAATTAGTGACTTTTTTTGTGACTTTCGTGACCCAGTAGACACCCTGTTTTACTACCCATTTGGGTTATATGCCTAAGTATTAATTACACTAATGGGTTAGGAGTTGGGAAGGTTGAATATAGAGGAAGTGAACCCACATTTGTGTTGAGGAAGAGTGGAAAACCATTTAAGGAAAACCATCCCCAGTTCACCTGAGCGAGATTCGAACCTCAATCAACACTTTAATGAATAACATTTCAGTTGTCAACATTCTAATTAGTCAGCACTGAGACTATATATATATATATAGATATATATATATATATATATATATATATATGTGTGTGTGTGTGTGTGTGTGTGTGTGGAGGGGGTGGGGGGAAGAAGGTACAGGAAAGAGAGATAGTAACAATAACAAACACAATACGACTTTTACAATTTATACTGCTGCCACTGGACTAAGATAACACAGTTCACACTTTATGTTGTCATTGGAAGAAAAAGAAATGGCAGACTCTTGAAACTCTCTTGTTTTCGCCCAGCCCCTCAACTTAGGTTTAATTCAATCAGAACTCTTCACTGGCAGCAGTGTAAAGTATGAACCATGTTCCTTCATTCATTGTAAAATACATATTGTGTTTGTTTCTTTTATTTTTTTAGAATCCCTCTAACCTATTGCCTGTACCTTCTTCCGTGTTTAGCCAAATGCTATTCAAAGAGTGAAAAGAGGTTTTACTAAAAGATCTATTATGTTGTTGGAAATGTAAATGATTTTTAATGTATGAAAAACTACAATACTAGAGATGGGTCAAGTCCTATGTTTATTGAATCCGAATATAAAATTTTAATTTCAATTCTTAAATCTTATAAAATGTATAATTTTGGTTAGAGTCAAATAATTGAAAAGTGAATTAAAAAAAGTTATTAAGGATTTGATACCACTGACAGATGCTACTTTGTTTGTCATATTTAATGCACAATAATATACCAAGACAAAACCTTTTGGGTAAATTAATTATTTTAGTAAATTTTACCAATTTCTAGGCGTGTTTGAATGGCAATTATTTTATTACAAACATTTTCTAATAGAATTGTGAACATTTTTATATCAAATACAGATAATTTTCAATTTAAAAAGTTGAAAAAATATATGTATAGTTATTATTATGTATATATATTTATTATATTTATTTAAAGATAAGTCAAATCCTTTGTTCTTGAAGCCAAATCCCGAATCTAAGTTTTAGATTTTGATTCAACTACAATCCAAATCTGAATGTTAGAATCTTTAAGAAAGTACAATTTAAGCTAAAATGAAAATATTTAAAACTTATTTTGTCCTTAAGGCATGGTGCGACTGAAAAATTATATTTTGTTTGTCTTGTTTATTTAATCATAAGCAACTGAACCCCATTTTAGAAAATTAACTATATTTATACAATTTTGTCATTTTTTGTGTGATATTTTTACTCTCTCAACTTCACATGTCTATACAAGTGATTTTATAAAGTCCTTGAAATTGTTAAATCAAGTCAAGGTCTTCATAAGATACACTTTTGAGATTTTAATGAATTTCGAATCTCTCAAATACCAAAAGATTCAAGGATTTGAGCATCACATCTACAATTATCTTTTATTATACACTTAAAGGAGGATAGAAGGCCAAGGCCTACACACTTACTGTAGGCCTCAAATTTCGCAACTAAAGCACACTAAAACAAACTAAAAGACCTACAGTAGAATACAACAATCTCATAAAGAATTTGTTACAAGTACATGGACCACATCAAGGCCTCTCTGCCAAATATTTAGAGCTCCTTCCACCTAGTGATCCATCCCCACCTACTCTCGATATCCTGCCCAAAATTCACAAAAAGGATATACCTCCACTGGGCCCCATTGTCACCCGCTGTGGGGGCCCCATCGAATGTATCTCAGTGCTGGTTGACTCATCTTAAACCCCTGGTCCAGTAACTTTCCTTACACATAAAGGACACAATCCACTTCCTCAAACACAAGACATTAAAAATAAAATTCTCACCTATGCATACTTTTGTCACTGTAGATGTCAATTTGATTTATAGAAACATACCCCACACTCAAGAAATTTGTGCCACTGAACATTTTCTGGACCAACAACCACCCAATTATAAGTCATCCACTGCCTTTCTAGTAGAATCTGCTCATTTCATACTTGAAAATAACAATATACCCTTTCCTGGATAGATCCACTTCCTGGACAGACACTACCTTTAAATCCAAGGGATGGCAATGGGTAAACGTATGCCCCCCCCCTCGGCTAACCTCTTAATGAGCAAACTAGAGACTAAATTTTTGTGATCCAACCCTTGCAACCACTCTGCTGGATGAGATTTATTGACATCTTCAGAATCTATACATATTCTGAAACTAATCAATTAGAGCTCCTCGACAGGTTAAATAACCATAGTGTCCTCAGATTCATCTAGAACATTTCACCAACACCATGCCATATTCTTGGATCTAGAACTGAACATTCATGAGGGAAACATAAACACCATAGTCCACGCCAAAGCCACCAACCATCAACATTACCTCCATTTCCAAAGAAACCATCCTCTTCATGTAAAACGCTCTCTACCCTATAGCCTAGCTACCAGAGCCAAACATAATATTTTCTGAGGAAGAAGACCTTAACAAGCAGTGTCAACAACTTTTCAAGACTTTCAAAGCTGAGGATACTCTAAACATATAGTCAAGTCAAATAAAGAGAGCCCTATCCATTCAAGAGGCTATCAAGAAACACCCTTCCAATGACATACTGCTCACCACCTAGTATTATGAAGGACTAAACAAACTCAGATTTATCCTAAAAACAGCCTACAATATCCTAACCTCATCACCAGACACACAAAATCTTCGCCTCAGTGGTCCAAGAATCAGCGTTAACCCCCCCTTTCCTGATGTAAGTCCTTCAGTGAATGAGAAATTAGATTTTAAATCCTGGTTTTGTATGCCATGTGTGGGTTTAACATGCAATTGATTTTTCAATCTGTTTTCAAGATGTATTTGCATTTTTTCTTAGCTAACTTCTTTATATCCATCTCTTTCAAAATGTATAAAGTCTATATTTTGAATATAATCCAAAGGAAATGTTGATTTCTTTAAATCAAATCAAATCAAATCAAAGGCTAAAATTTACAAATTTTTCAATTGGATCCAAAAAGGAGTACCAACAAGAACAAGGTAGTGATGTGCACTACATGGAACCTAACTAACGTGTGCTGCTTAGCCTCTCCTACTCAATCCTGATCTCACCACTTTACCCCGGGGTCTGAGAAGGTTGGGTTGAACCCCAGCAGAAACCAGATCAGGTGCAGACGAGAGAGAAGAGACTGGTCAGGACCAAAACGAACAAGTATGGAACAAGGGCTGACCAGTTGGCTGGGCTAGGAGTGAGAGAGTTGGTGATTATCAGCCAAGTCATCATCAGCATCCTTAGCCTTGCTCAGGTAAAGTTACCTTCATAGTGAGAGAGGGCCTGCAAGTGGAGGTAGTAGACTGAATGATAAAGTAATATAATGACAATAAATGACAGAGGAAAAAAAGGTGAAGGTGATACAAGTGTATGCCCCACAAGTGTGGTGCCCAACAGAAGAAAAAGACAAGTTTGAGGAAGACCTAGAAAGTCATAGGACACGCGTGTCAGATAGTAAAGGACGATGTGTTCTTAGATAGTGGCCACAGGTTGTTGGTGGCAGACATAAAGGGATGGGAATGTAGGAGAAAGGTAGTAAGACAAGAAAGAAGAATAAAGGTGTGAAGGCTAAAAATTGAAGAGAAAAGAGAACTGTACCTAACAAAGGTAAAAAGTTTAATACCCAAGGATGAGATACAAAGTGTAGAGGTTGAATGGGAAAGGTTTAATAACAGTCTGATGGGAATGAATGGAAGAGGTATGTGGGACAACAGGTAATAAGAGGAAGTAGAAGGAGATACCCTGGCAGAACGACAGGGTGACATAAGCAGTAGAGAAAAAAAAGAAAAAAGAGTGAAGCGAGTTGTACGGGAAGCCAGGAAGGATTGGATGCAAAAATAAGGAAGGAAGTCAGGTGTTATATAGACAAGTAAGAAACAGGAGGAGAGAGAGAAGAGATAAGAAGTTAGAATAATGAAGACAGGAGAGGAAGAAAAGGTACTAAGGATGAAATATTTTCAGAAAATGTTAAATCCGATCTGGAAGACGAGGAAAGAGGTCCAATATGGAAAGAGTTGGAGGACACATTAAAGAGGATGAAACAAGAGAAAGCACTAGGTGTGGATGTAATGACGGTGGAAATGATAAGAGCAGAAGGTGAAATAGGTATTCAATGGTTATACAGGATGCTGAGAGTGATTTGGAAAAAGAACACGGTACCAGAAGTCTGGGAAAAGGGAGCTATAATACCTGTATTCAAAAAAGGAGACATGAAGAGGTGTAAAAATTATAGGGGGATAACGCTGATGTGCCATTTATTCTATAAGTGTGTGAGAGACCAGCTAAGGAGAAGAGAAGTTCCCTTGAAGAGTAAAGAAGTGTTGGGAAGGGTGTACTTTGTACCCATTGTCACATGAACAGCAGAAACATGGACAGTGAATGTAAGAGAAACTAAGAATGTAGAGTCCATGAGAATGAGGTATGTGAGGAGCATGTTAGCTATCACGAGAAGAAACATGATTAGGAATGATGTTATCAGGGAAAGAATGGGGATAGAGGGAGTACATGAGATATTAAAAGAAGCAAGATTGAGATGATATGGGCATGTAATGAGAATGGAAAGAGAGAGGATATCAAAGAAAGTGTTGGAAATAAAGAATGTATGAAATATACTCCAAGGGAGGCCAAGAAAGAGATAGGAGGAGCAGATAACAGAAACTAGAGGTGAGGAACGGGAAAAATTAAAGGAGGAAGATGGAGGCATTTTACTAAACTGACCTGGCCACAAGCTGAAAACAATTGATGATGATGATGATGATGATGATGATGATGACGATGAATTGGGAGGGAAAATGTTAAGGGTTTAAAATTACATCTAAATAATGACAAGATTTTTAATATTACAAAATTCACAATTTTCTATGGTTCATTCAAATAATGTTGGGGAGCTGTTAAGTAAAATGTAAATAGGGCTACATTTATAACCTGAATTGTTAGTGTCAGAGCTTGGCAACATTTGTAATATTAAAAGTGCACGTCTAACATATTCAAACTCGCTAATGTCATCAGTTGTTACATAAAACAGTCAAGCACAACCACAATCAATTTTTATTGTTTTAGATATGGTGTTCTGATTAGTTGCAAATAAACTACTAGTAACCATGGTAAACATTGAGGAGGAACATAGCCTATTCGGGATATAAAAGCCCCAAGTTATGGCCATAGTGGGAGAGAGTGGACTGGATAATCGCAGTAAGGGGTCTATCTTCTAGTGTCTTGTGACCTATGATTGACCAACGATCAGTCTGGGAGGATATCTCAGGTGTAGATTGAAAGCATTCCACACGGAGCAGACCGCCCCTCCCCCCACCCCCAAATAGTCAAAAGTATAATGAACTATGAGTCACAGTATAATCGGCATGATATGCACCAGGCATCGTAAAAGTTAGAGACATAACATCTGTGATAGGTCAACGAATGGAGTGTTAGAATTTTAGCAACTGTGACAGAAGTGGGGAAACTTCCCAAATAATTTCTAAATCGAAACTTGTTTAACCACCACAACCTGTAGTTTTTAGCTAATCTCTTTCTGATTTATCAAAAAATAGAATTAAACCTAGGTTGGAGGGTTGGGTGGCGATGATCGATTTTATAATGAGGTAGCCAATACCTCTTTGTCCAATGGCCGCAATGTAAAGTGTGAACTGTGTTCTTCTTTTCATTGTAAAAACCATATTGTGTTTATTCCCTTTTATATGTTTTCTAACCACATTTCCCGTACCTTCTTCCAAAGATTTATAGTAAGTTATCAATAAGCGACTATGGTGAACCCAACAATTTTTTTATTATTATTCAACCTAGCCCACTAAGCCATCCTGACAGATTTTTTCATGGAGAAGTGGCAGTCCATTACCATGAAATTGTTGATTAAATTAAGCTACAGATCTATGTTAGTTTCTATAAAAGAAATATTCAAAAATTTGAATTTTGATTCAAATTAAATTTAATTGCATTGAATATAAATCTGATATGTATTTGGATTTCAATTCTTTAATTTGTTTCAAATCTTTCAAATACTAAAATTCAAAGGAAAAATGGCACTAAACAGCTATTTTAAATTAAAAACTGAAAAGAAGGCCAGCACACTTACCAAAAAGTTGTAGGCCTCCAAGTTCACAATTAAAACACACAAAAAATACTTAATTATGCAATTTTCATAGCACATCAGTTTATTTTTTTATGCTTAGATTGTGTAGTTGCCTGTTCAAACTTGTGTTTTGACTTTTGTTAGATGAAAATAATGTTGTATTTAGATCATATTTAATTATTTAATTATCAAATTATCAGTTATTATTCACATAAAAATGACTGACTGGTGTAATTAGGCCTGCTTGGAAGAAAAGGATAGATGGTTATCAAAAGTTTTGACTAAGGAGGTGGCTGTATTCGGTTGGAAGGTTGGTGAATTTTATAGATACTGCATCTCAGTTTGTTGGAAGGGTAGGAACCAGAATGTTGCAGAGATTAAGAGAATGTTTGAATGTGATTCTTGGAGCAATGTTGAGAATATTTTGTGTGAGAGGTGATGAGATTAGGATATTGTAGCCTGTGCTTAGGATAAATCTGAGTTTGTCTAGTCCTTCATAATACTGGGTGGTTACCAGTATATTATTGGAAGGGTGTTTCTTGATAGGCTCTTGATTGGACAGCGCTCTAGTTATTTGACTGCTGACTATGTGTTTAGGATATCTAACCGTACCTAGCTGACCATGATCTACCTCTGCCAAGATCCAGTTGGTGTTTTACTCTCTTCTGCTGAAGAATGGGACTGATGTACCCTAAAAATGCATTGTTATGCATTATGTTATTTTTAATTGTGAAATTTGAGGCCTACAGTTTTCAGGCGTGTAGGCCTTCCCCTTCTATTCTTTTTTCAATGTTTAATTTAAAATATTAAGATTAGAATATTTAAAAATAAAAAAAATTAAATAAAAATATTAACATTATAAATTGATAATCAAATAAGTAACTTAGTTATGATTAAGATTCAAAAGTTCAAAGCTTTGCAAATGCTTACATCTCCTATTACTAACTGGTTAAATATAATTTTATTACTTTGTATAAAAATCTTAGTACTATTATTTTACAATCCTACATTTTGTTCATTTATTAAAAAACATTATTAGTAAATATAAAAATGAACACTTCAACTTTCAAGTTATGAGGTAATCACCTAATAGAAATTGATTTAATTGAGCCCATGTTTAATGATAATAAATGATAAAGAATGACTGGTGTAAATATACCTGCTGGGGTTGGGCGTGTTTTTGTTGGCGAGCCTGCGCAATGGCTGCCTGGTCCAGCAAATCCCACGACTTCTGGCGCCTGTTAGCAGGCACAGTGTTACTGTGCGGTGGGGGCTGACTGCCATGAGCACTACCGCTGGTCTCAGTTGTAATGCGACAGGTACTCAGAGTGCTGCTGCCTCCTGACACAGGCTGCAGATAGTAGCCAACAAACTCTCATTTTACTAATTATATCTGTAATAATTAGCTTTACACTCAATGATCACTATGAGAATCTAGAGATGGGACTTTGATTCCATGAATCCTTAAGAATGTTCTAGATTTGAGGACTTGTGAAATCAGATAGGGATGGGTACTTTTCGCAATACCTCGATACCATCGGTACTTGGAGGTATCAAATGGGTGATTAAAAATAGCATCGAGTATCGAAAAAATAGGAAATTTCTTGAAAAATCCTTGCAAAAATAGAAAAATATGTTTGCTAGCCCATTGAAATAAAATATAGGGATTGTAGTGCCACCACAATTAATTGGTATAAAAAAAACCTTGGCAATAACCTATCAAAAACTGTGGCCATGGCGGTGATGTAGAATCGGCATAGTACTACTACTCAGTTGCCTGTTATCATAGGCCTATGCGCAATGTGATGCATCACATGTCACATCATGAAGCAGTTCGTTGGACTTTGTTCTCCAATGCCACCTCAATAGCGACAGTAGCAGCGAATAAGACAATGCTAAAGTGGAGTTGTCAAATCAAAAAAGGACAAGCTTACAGCTAATTTCACAGAGTTTTGAGTTAATAAAACAGGTTATTTTATACAGTAGTGGCAACTCAGTGTTTATGTTTTTTTTGGCATCGAGGACAAATAGTAAAAGTCCCTATGATATCTGAACATAAGAATGTGCGTGGACTACAATTGTGTGCTTTCCCATCACATACCCGTGTTGAACAGAATGAAAGATGCGCTGTGGGAAAACAGCCCACATTCTTTTGGAAAAGAAAGTTTAGTTAAAAAAAACGCTTTGAACATTAAGGACAACTATATATATATATATATATATATTTCAGAAATTTGTCTTGGTTTTATTTACGTGTTACTTTTATAAAATAGTATTATTTAATAGTTATAGACTAATATTGGCAAAACATATTCAAATATCTAGTAGTGGTAATGAATGTGGTATGTCTTATTTTAACATAGTGCATACATTATATTAGAAAAAAATAATGTCAGTGTGATAAATCCTATCTAATAGGTTGGTATCAAATATCGGGGAAAAAACGGGTATTGACTCATCTCCCAAATTGGATTTTAGATTTAACATGTACATTAAGGGTGTGTGAATATTTGAAAAGTTGAATATTTTCTAATATTAATTTCTGTCAGCATTATACATAATCAAACTTGCAATGTTCTAAAATTAAATTTTGAAATTATTCCCACATTTTAAAATGACTAGAAAAAAAGGTTAATACATACATTTTTATACATTAAGCAATTATTATTTGAAGTAACGCGTATTTATTTCAGCTACCGGTATTTTAAATATTTACATTACTTTATTTATTTGTTCACTAACTAACCCCAAATAAAAAATATCCCTTATCACGAAATTATCATGAGATTTCATCTAGTCAGCGTGTTGATTGTTTATTTTGTTTTAGCATTAAATAAAGAAACAATAAAATCAAACAAGACATGTTTCTATGACATGTTTACAGAACTATAGAAATAAACAACAAAATATAGTGATATATGTTTTTACTAGCACATTAAAATGAATATAAAAATTTTAGTGAAAAACATTTTAATAGTGTAATAAGGAATGATTAAGATTATTTGTAATAGAATTCAAGTTTACTAAAAGTTGAATTCTATTACAAACAATAAAAATATTAGCTCAGTGTAAAATTGTTAAATATATCATCATCATCATCATCATCATGAACTGTTTCCAGGCTGTGATCGGGTCTGTTTAGTAAAATGCCTCCATCTCTTTCTGTCCTTCCACCATTCTTTCTCCTACACTGCCGGGGTTCAATCCTCGGTCCTGGCAAAGATTTATCTGATTACCAAACCCTTCCTTCACCTCTATCAAGACATCTTGTGAATGTGAGGAATGCCAGGCCTCCACCGTGGTTCGGATTCCACGTTAAACTGTAGGTACTTTATTTCATCTCACAATCACCCTACCATTACACATTAGCGTAAGTGCGTATAACCCGAACGGGTAGTAAGACGTGGTGCTAATAATAATAATAATAATAATTCTCCTACACTCTCTTCCACTCTCCTCCTCTCACTTGCACACTTAAGATGTATTTTACACTAGTGAAATAAAACAAAATTGGTTTTCTTCGCAAAATTGACTTGGCATTCTATACGCGAATAATCCTCCATTATTTTGATTTTAATGAGATCTAACAATATAAAAAGTAGGTGTCATCATCGTTCTTTGCAGTCTTTTCACTTGAAATTGCTCAAAAAAAGAGCACCAACTATTAAAACTTTTTATTAATATTCGCACAGCTATCTACAAATCATTTTACTCAATCAAAAACCATTTAGTACTTAACCCTTTGATTGCCAAGAGAAATGACAAAAAAATGTGTAAAAAAAGTTCTGAAAAATACAGGATTTTGTCTAAATTTTAATAACCCATTAGTCTTTGAACTTCTTTAGCTCATATTTTTACATAAACTAGCTAACATGCTTGCCAATCCGATTATATAATTATATATACACGTTTAAATTTTTTTAAATATAGTAAAAAAAATCATTAGCTGAGATATTTAAAAAATATTGTTTAGTTAAACATTAGTTTTTAAACTTTAAAAATTTTAATAGCTTGAAATAAAATAAATCACTGAAAATAAAATACAAAACTGAGTAAATAACAAAATTTACAAAAAAAAGCTAACTTTAGATTTTACACTAAAATTGGGTTATGTTTCAGTGACCATCAACTTTAGAAGGGCTATAGTAAAATAAAGTCTAAGATAAATAAATGGCTTGGAATCAGAAGGGGGAGGTGGGAGGGAGGAACTTCAAACCTGGTACTTCTGCATAAATAAGAAGAGGTTGGGGTGGATTATCTTGATCTTCAAAATTTATTTCATCCCTATAGGAATCATTCGTACTCACACTTGCGTTACAAATGTCAGCTATCACTCCTACTTGTTCCGATCTTTCACTTTCACTAGAATATAATTCCTGTTCAGTTTCATTATTTACAATTCAGAATCGCTGCTTTCAGAATCATTAACAAATTTATCACTCTCGCTTGAGTTATCAATAAATATTGCAAGTATTTCTGTGTCTTGACTCTCAGCTTTTCTCTTAGTAGCCATGTTTACAAACAAGGAAAAAGATAAAACTTATAAAGTTAAAAAATAATTTTCATGTTCGATATATTGAAACTCTAAGTGCAAAGACAAATAAAAGTAGCTTGAACATCTGAGAATGCAGTGGAAATAAAATCTACCCTATTTGTTGACTTAATACTGAACTAAGAGCTCGAAAACATGGAATCGCTGTGAGTGATGCTGGCAATTTTAGCAAATATTTCGTGCATCACTCTGAGTGACATTGGCACTCAAAGAGTTAAGTAAAATACAGGTTGTGGCACAAGTAATGCCTTTTATTTAAGATTATTTTTTTCTAATCTTAATCCTTATCTTTACATCTATTTCCAAGGTTCCCTGAGGTAAAATGGCCCATCTGATAACAAAATACCAATAAGTGTGAGCAGTGCAGCTTAATTATACACGCTAAAAATGGAGATGCAACCTCTGGTTTGTCAAGAAACTATGACAAGTGCAGAAAAGTATGGACACGTAATGATCGAACACGCCACAAAATCTAAAGTTGTATGAGTGGATGCTAGTTTATGGATACTAATAACTTCTCCAGATGATTCAAAGTGTAGTTAGTTTATTTTCACATGAATTTAAATTTGCAGTTGAGCCAGTTTTGTCAAACGTGTAAACATTGTACAAAATATACATTAAATAGACAGTATGCCCATATATTCATACATTTTGATCCAATCGTCCAAAAAACGTCTACTCCATTAGACATCCAAGCGTGGGAATGCTTCTACAAGACTAGCGTCTTGCTGAGCTGAGGACTGTGAACCCCGTAGTTTGTTACTCTCGAACCCAGATCATTACTTGATTTCTTTCCATCGACCAATGGGGTTATTTTCTACGAGCGCTAAAGCTAAAAACAGACGCGGCTTTATTGTGCACCTGCTATTAATTACTGCGTAATACAACCCGGAAATAAACCATGCTCCTGACACGTGCAGCTAAACGCAAGAAAAAAAAAAGAAACAGGGCTGTAGTTTAGAAAAGATGAGTTTAATTTAAATTAACTGAAAAGAAGAAATATGAAAATATTTACTCTAAAATATGATCTCAAATCTAAATAAAGACAGGAAAATCGATATCATTACAATGAGAATAGAAGGGGAGAGGATTCCAAGAAGATTAATTGATATGAAGAATGTAGAGAAGATATTGTAGGTGAGACCAAGGAAGAGATGGGAGGAACAGATAGCAGCAAGCGTGTAAGTGAGAGGAGGAGTGTGGAAGAGAGTGCAGGAGAAGAATGGTGGAAGAAGAGAGGAAGATGGAGGCATTTTAGTAAAGAGAGTCGGCCACAGGCTGCAAACAGTTCATGATGATGATGATGATGATGATGAAGTGTAAAGTCATAACATCACAAGTATTAATCAGAAGATTTGAAACTTTAAGAAGGGTGTGTGGCATCAAAAGAAGACCAGGAAGACAGATTCAACAAGTGAAGTAAAGGTTTCTGAATCATGGGAATCATTGGTGCACAGTCCGTAGCAATCTAACAGACGTCTCCACAAGATCTTAGTATCAATGGTAGATTCATAGGTTGCTTAAACAGATATATTTGAAGCCATACATATCTTGTGTATAATAGTCTTTGCATAATGGAGATTCAGTTAGGAGTGTAGATTTTTGTGAACTTTTTTTTACAAATTACATGAGGTTGAGAACTTCCCAATGAAGATATGGTGATCGGATGGAGCTACGTTTGAATTTGACAGGTATGTCAATCGGCACAATTGTGTGTACTGGAGCGATGTTAGCCCACATGTTATATTATAAAAAGATGTGAACCTACAAGGAGTACCAGTTTGGGCAGCTATTTTATTATTATTATTATTATTATTATTATTATTATTATAATTAGCACCACATCTTACTACCCATTTGGGTTATTCCAAACTTATGCTTATGTGCAATGGTAGGGTGATTGTGAGATGAAATGGAGGACCTACAGTTTAACGTGGGATCCGAAACACGATGGAGGCCTGGCATTCTACAAAAATTCACAAGTCGTGATTAATACACGTCTTGTCAGAGGTGAAGGAAGGGTTTGGCAATCAGATAAATCTGTGCCGGGAAATGGTACTGTTAATCAGGACAATTACTTAGATGTTCTACAAACAGAATTCTGGCCTAGGGTTGAAAATGAGGTCGTTATGTACTTTCAGCAGAATAGTGCACCATCACAGTTTGCGGGTTGACAGACAACGGTTGGAAAGGAATTTCGAAGGGAGTGGATGGTCAGATGGGGACCACTTGAGTGGGCAACATGATCACCGGACTTATTTTTGTGGGGCGTCCTTAAATAAGAACAAACCCTGAACAATTCTTGAATTGAAAGACACAATTCGTGACAAATTTGCCAACATTAAGTGTATTAAATACATTCAAATAAAAAACTATCATTAGGTACTATTTAGTTTGAGAGTTATGTTGGTTAATTTGTCTAAAGTCAGTGTTGATCAACACTGCAATAAATGTTTTAGCAAACTTCCCACTTAATGTTTACTAGAAAGATTATTTTAACCATGTCATCTTATTTTTCATTTTAAAGTTTGAGCATCAACTTTTATAAGCAGTATAAATTGAAATGAGATAAATTGAATTTTAAGATAGTTTTTAATGAAAGCCCATACAAGCCGCATGCTCAAATGCGCATGGAGCAATAGTATTGGGACAGAAGGAGTGATCATGCACAACTATTACATTAAGTACTAATATACAAAATATGAAACATTTCTAATTTCTTACTGCTTGTGATTCTTACATTTTCTTATAGTGTAATTAAAGCTTCATATACTTATTTTAGAGAAATATTAGCTCATTAAGATGCCAGTTTTATTAACTTTTTTGTAATCATTAGTCTAATTGTAATGCCTTTAGGAGATGAGTGCAGAGACTATTTTGATTATATTTTTATTATAGTGTTGTAGTTATTTTAACGTTATGTTTTTTATACTTTAAAAATCATTATTTCCATTTGTTAAACTTTTATAAAAAGTATTTATTATTTATGAAAATGAGTGTCAATCTTATTTTAGGAATATGTGATGTTTTCATATATTTTTAAAATTGCCCTGTTTAAAGAAGAGGTATTTATATGTTATGTTTGTTTTGACTGGTGATATTTTAAATATCTTATTTTACTTCTAAAATAAACAAATCTAATATGCTCTTAACATTTTAAATTATGAATAACCTTTACCTGAACTTAAGAGCTTTTTGAAATACTTGACTTGAAAGAAAAAGCCCAAGCTCACAGAACCCTAAAATATACTATTTTACTTTTAAATTAAGCAAATATTATATTTTAACATTTTAAAATTATGAATATACTCGAACTCGACTCAAAATCGGGAGCTTTTTGAAATACTCGACTAAAATGAAATATCCTAAGCTTGCAGACCCCGGGTAGTAATTAAATATTGGGAATGCCAGGCCACCACCGTGGTTTGGATTCCACATTAAACTGTAGGTCCTCCATTTCGTCTCCCAATCACCCTACCATTACACATTAGCGTAAGTGCGTATAACCCAAACAGGTAGTAAGACGCAGTGATAATAATAATAATAATAATAATAATAATAATAATAATAATAATAATAATAAAATATTTTTATGTTAACCAAGTTTTCTAAGATTTATATTCATATGTAAAATGAAAATTCAGATTAAGATCCAGATTCATAATAATAAAATAGTGGTTTCAACCCACTTCTGAATAAAACTATTAGTATTCCACTCCATGTAATAGCTCTAAATCATAATTACACTCCTAGCTTTAAAAAAATGCAAATCATAGATATACTATTAATCTTTTATTTAATGATGATCAATGTTTGAATCTTGAGGCAAAATCACAAAATAATAGAAATATTCCCTTAAATTGTTTCGCCTGTTTTAAGTTTATAATTATTTGGCTTGCCATATTTTCTAGTACAGTCCAATCTTCAGATTAAGGACTTTTTAGAAAATACAAACACATTTTTTTTTCAGCATTGATAACATTTTATTATATCAGTAGTATTTTTTAAAAGTGAGCTTTTCAAACTTCAATTCGTATTTTAAGTATAAATCGATGCAAATGTTAATAGATGTATTATGTGTGAACTAAGTTTTAGGAAGAATGAACTTTACAATTTTGAAAATGATGCGTCAACCTAATTTAATGTTTGAAAACCAAACTGTTATAATATTCAGAGAGGTGGAATGATTAATATAGAAGAAAGTGTGATCTAACCTGTGGCAAAAGTCCGAGATGGAGGTCAACTTGGAGGTTCTCCGTGGAACTGGACTCTGGTGTTATCCTGGTCAAGGAATGCTTCACGTGACATCTACTGCGCACCTCTTCTGACACAGACACCAAAGCTAAAGCCGGAGCAAACAAATAAGTATATTATAGACAGAATAATTTGCTTGGATTGTTATTTAATTCAAAGTTTAGTGTTTAAGACTATATAGTTGAGTATTATTTGATAGCCTAAAATATATTTCCAGACTTTTTATACGAGCACAAGTTTCTTTAAGCAAAAGGAAAATTGATAATGTTATTAGCCTATTTTGGCTTTAACAACAAATTTAATACAAACTAAAAATAACCCTACCTTAATCTTAACATGTTTAAGTTGTTTAATAGATCCTAGTTTCATAATCATCTGAAGTCAAAACCACATATATTATCAAGATAGTTAACCCATTGACTTACATAATCTAACTGGGCAATGTGAACCAACAAGGTTGCTATTTAATTTCACTTCACAATACTCAAAATGCATAAGTTTAGTTAATATAAGTTTTGTTGTAGGTTTGCAATTCCTAATCCTTAAAGACATTTTTTAACAGATAAATCCCTTATTACCTTTATCATCCTTCACCCCTTTATCCATCGCTTGTCCTATCTTTCCTTTCCAGTCTTCCACTCCTCTTTTCCACTCACGCTCTTTCCACCCTCATTCCCTCTCAATTTCTCTTCTTCCACCCGATTTCTTTCACCCCCAATAGACCACTACCACAACCACTACCCACTACTACTTGTTTACTCTATGGCATTAGGAACTCGAAAGTTCATTGCCGCACTTACAAAAGTATGTCACCTATTCCTATCTTGAGGAAATTATATCCAGTCCACCTCATTACTTCCTATCTCTTTCAAGTCCATTCTAATGTTATCCTTCTGTTTGTGTCTAGGTGTTCCCATTGGGTTTACCACTCAATAGTCTGGATACAGTTCTAGATACTTGTATTTATGCTGCATTTCCTACCCACCGTATCTATGAGACTTGATTTTCCTAACAATGTCTTTTGATGAGTACAGGGTATGTAACTCCTCATTATGTAAGGAAAGTGAATCTCCTTGTTTCGACCCTTTATGTATTTCGAAAGTAAGTGATAAATGACATCCAACCCGTACCCTACCATGTGCATCAGGCCAATATACCTCAATTTGCTTGACAAGTTTTTTTGGGTCTCCCAAACTTAACTAAAATTTCACATAGTTTGTTTCTTTTAACTGAATCATAGACCTTTTTGAAATCTATGTATAATCAGGGTTGCCACTATTTTCTTATTACCAAATTCCCTGTGTTTTCCAGGTTTTCCAGAGGAAATTTTCATTTTTCCAGACACCTAATAGATATTATAAATATAATTATGAAGGCATTTAATTTTGTTTTAAAGAAAATTTAAAAATGAAGAGTGGTAATTGTCATTGGAAGCATGTTTTATTGTGCAAGAGAAACACTTATTTAAGAATTATTTGGAAAAAGGATGAGAAATTAATGAAATATTTTCTAGAAGGAAAAATTAGTTATATTTTCTGTCTACCCTAAATGGAATGAAAAAAAAAAAAGGAAATACCAAAAATACAATTTTGAGTTTAAATATGGTTAAACAAAAAATAATAATCTTAAAGTTGGAGGTACTATTTATGTATGACTGATTATGTGTGAGTATGTACTAAATGTAGTCCATTTCACAGGGGGTGGGTGAGGTAGGGTAACTATGAGCAGACACAAACACAATCGGTCATTTTTACAATATACTAGCAGGCTGGAGGCAATATTTTCATAAACTTTTCACTTTACAGTATACTCCATTTTGTTATCGTGGCCACGGCAGCAACCAGGTAAATCCACCTTTGCTAAATCGGAAGGTGACTGTAGTAAAAATGTTAACACCCATAAAGATAAAAACAGACAATATTGACACCTTGGCAGTTTAAAAAAATTATAAATAGCAAAATTGTAAAATAGGTAGGGTACAGTCTTAAAACATCACGCTACAAAAACAATAATCTGGGATACTTACCTCTTTCAAAAGGAGTAATCTTTTTTAAACAAGACAAATAAGTTTAACACACCAAATTCCAAAGAATGAATTCATTAAACTGGCAGGAGAAACACGTGCCAGCAGCATGGGCTTGATGAAGTTGGGGGATGGGGGTGGAGGAAACGAGACATTTGTGTTATTGGCGGGAGTGAGTGGAAGAAGCTGAAAAGGCGCGGCATTTGCCGAACGAAAACAAGTCGTCTCAGTTGCACTCAGGACTTATCTCAAGCTGATGAGGTGCCGGTAAGCATAGTCATAATATGAGACGTGTTCCAATCAGACTGCTCAATTCTCCAATTACAAATTTTAGTCTATATTATTCCTTCTAGTTTAAGCTTGCAAGCACTGTATTACCCAGTTTCCCTAACAAATTCCAGGAAATTCTAGCTTTTTGGTGAAATTCCCTGTGTTTTCCCGGTTTTTTCCAGACACAAACAAATTCCCTGTCTTTTCCCGGTTTTCCCTGTTTTCCAGGTGCGTGGCAACCCTGATAATTGATGTACTTTCATGTCAAATTGCCACTTTTTTCTAATATTTGCCAAACAGTCAAAATTTGATCCTCTGTACAGCTAGTTTGTTAAAATCCCCACTGATGATTTCCAACTATACTCTGCATATGGTGTCAATCTAATTAAAATTGTTAAATAACATCTTGTAGCATGTTGTTATTAGTGAAATACCTCTAGAATTTTATACTCTGTTTAACCTCTATTTCTGAAAATAGATATTATAATGCTTTCCTTCAATTTTTATGGCAATAGTTCATTGATCCAAACGAAATATATTAAATATAGATCTCTATTACAAATATTTCATCACCTACCTTCATACACAGGTGGGATTGACTCTATACCTTCAGTTTTATGATTCTTTAACTTTGTAATAGCTTCTTTGATTTCACTAATAGTTGGCTCTGGGACTAATGGTTCAGCAGTATGGATGTTGATAACTACATCTTATGTGGATCCTTTATGAATATTCAAAATATAATTTAAATGGGTGTCCAATCTACTCAAAACATCGCTTGGTCATCATTAAGAGCAATGCCAGGGTTGATATCCATTTAAGTTTAAAATTTAATTCACTTGTCTAGATTTCCCTAGCATTTTATATATGAATTAATAAATTTAAAAAATGTGTAATTTTCAATATAATAGGTACCTCTAAAAAAAGCATTTTATAAAATTTGATTATTTGATTATCTTTAGTCTCATTAATTAACAGTGCAGGTGAATTAGCCTCCATTGGTGACACAATTCATGGGTTATTCTCAAATTGAGGAACAAAAAGTATGAAATCAAAAATCAAAAAATCAAAATTTCAGAAAAAGTATAATTTATTGCCTGACTATACAAAATTTACTAAAGAATTAAGTAATAATACCAGCAGAGCTTGATTTTACAATATTTTTTTTAAGTTTCAACAAAGTGGCTACCCATGATCCATCACTCCACTGATGCCGTCTCAGATGTATATAAATATGTTATAATCTCTAAAATCCAAATAAAATATGTATTTTTACTAAGCATATGATATTTTTTTAACAATAATGTAAAAAATGATACATTGTCTTAATTTATCAGAATTAGGATTTTGTAAGGGAAGAATCATACAAAATTCATGTGTTAGTCATGTTAAATTAAAAAAAAAAGTTTTACATTTATTTTTTACTAAGACTGTTAGTGAAAAATAAGTGATTTTACTGTCGTCAGTGAAGTGACGTGGGCGTTAGTGAAGTGATTTTTGAGTAAATGGCATTTACAATGAAAATTTCACTTCACTAATGTGAGCTATGTGACTAACATTAGTTTTGTCACTTCAGCTGATGTTAGCAAGGTGATGACACCATTTTCGTCACTAAGTAATGTTAGCGAAGTGATGTGTTTGGCGGACTTTTGAGTTTCATAACCATGATATAAGTGTAAAGCGGCAAGCAAAGATCGAGGTTAGTTCCTGGCTCCATTTACGTTCAATTGAAATGGTATTGGCTAGGTTATTTCAAAAACTCTAAATGTTACTAACATTAACAAAGTTATTTGCAATTAACATACTCTATACTATTTACATGAATTTTAGTACATTGACCGAATAATATTAAATAAACATTTTAACTAATGAAATAACAAGAACTAGTAGGTACAAGACAAAACACTATGGCTGATGGGGAAAAGCGGAGCATTCTGGAAGGTTTTAGCACCAAGTTTAAAATATCATGTTTGTCCAGTGTGTTACTTGGGGACAAATAAACATTGATTAAAATGTCAAAATTCATGAAGTGAGTATTAAAATAGATTCTTCAAACGAAAATAACCGTATTACGAGAATATTTTGGCGTGGTTATATATTTCTTACTCTTTTTCTTTATTTTTGTATAGAACTTTAAACTTCGAAATTCAGTTGTGGGGACAGTGAGGTGATAAAAGTGGCTTTTAATAATTATATGGTTTAATTTTTTTTAATATTACTGTATTAAAATTTTTCCATCAAGTTTTATATACTTTCTACTACTAAATTATTTTTTGTTGTTGCGTGTTTTAAAAATAACAAAATATTTATACAGGCAAGAGACATAAATTATCCCTCAATTTGAGAATGACCCTCAAAGTGAATTTTTTTGCCCATATAGGATTGTTGTATTGCCTTCTTAAGGAACATATTGAAAGTTCTGACCGATCTAACCTGTATTAAGTCTGCCATCTTGGAAAAATGGCAGATCAAGGGGAACCTTTCTCTGGTTTTGTCAATTATCTCGGAAACGATTGAGCTTGGATAAAATATGGAGGGGACCAAATAGAATGAGAATAAAAATTTCCTTAAAAATAGTTCATCCTTCATCCTTCATAAAAATAGTATTTTTTAAGTATTTTTTATATTTCCACTCCCTTCCAACTGGGATCCCCCCTCCATTACCAGATGATCACCTGATTGAAATGTCTATTAACTTTTAACTTCACTCAAGTTTTGGATCCAAATTTCTACAAAACGCTCCCCACAACCCACAATCTAACTCGTAAACACAGACAAGCTATAACATCCATCATGCAAAATCAGAACATTCTAATACCACTGGCCGACAAGGACCCATGACAGTAGTAATGAACAAAAATAATTACATCGCGGAAGTGCACAGACAGCTTTCAGACTTATCTACATACTGAAAAATTAAATATGATCCCACTATCAAATTTGCCCACCAGCTTCACAAACTCATCACTAAAGAGACCAAGTGACAAAATCTTTCTCCACCCATGGTCCAGAGTCTTCTACCTAAAAACCAATAACACCTAAATTATAGATTCTTCCAAAAATGCACAAAGATACCATACCACCCCACCACCAGAAAGGCCTATTGTCTCCCGCTGCGGATCACTTAGAGAAGGAATTTCAGCCTATGTCAACCTACAGATGAGACCATTTGTTACAGGACTACCATCCCGACACCAACCATTTCCTATAAACCACTCTGCTGGCTTAGCTTTATTGATAACATATTCATGGTGTGGACAGCTAGCCAAGACAATCTAACCCTATTTTTAAACAACCTAAACTCCTTTTTGTCTCTGAAGTTCACCTCAAATCAATCCCACAACCAGGCAACATTTCTTGATGTGGACTTCAAAACTTCGTTACATCTTAAACCCACTAATAGACAACAATATCTGCATTTTGATAGCTACCACCCATTCAACACTAAAAGATATATCCCATAGAGTCTTGCCATACGGGCTCACTGCATCTCCTCCAATCCAGAAAGTCTTCAAACCCACCTTGAAAACCTTCAAGAAGCCTTTACAGATAGAGGCTACCCTAAACCTCTCATTAATAACCTACTTCAACTAGCTGAAACTCCACAATCACCCAAACATGAAAAACCAGATACTATCCCTCTAGTGACCAAGTACTACCCAGGCCTACAAAAGATAAACAAAATATTAGCGTCAGGTTTTCACATATTGGAAACCTCCAGTCGTACCAACAATATTCTCAAAAAACGATCAGTACTTGTGTATAAACAACCTCCATCACTTAGAAATCTTCTGGTACCCCCAAAACTCGAAACTGAAAATGACACAATCATCATTCAACCACAACAATGCTCTCAACCCTGTAACAAAACCCTTGTAAAACCTGCCAAATACATCATCCAGCAGCCAATTTATCAAGCAACATAACCAACTCCATCCATACCATCAAAGGCAGTCACACATTTGAGTCCAGTAACCTAATTTACCAACTAGAATTCCAACAATGTTCTACACAATATGTTGGCCTCACCACTGAAATTCTCCGTAAACGAATGAATGGACACCACCATGACACCAAAATTAAGAATCCAGAAAAAACAGTTTCAGCACACACCTCCACTCATAACCTCAACTTTGAGGATTACTACACTGTCAAGGTGTTAAAATCATTCAACAAGACACAATGTAGTATGTCTCAGTTAAGAAGATGGGAACTTGCATATCAATGGGTCACAAAATCTAGAAAACCATCCAATCTAAATATTCGCCAATTTCAACCCAGAGGCTACACCAGCACCACCTACCATCCATGGGGTAATAGAGAAACATTCAGAGAATTTCAATACCACCAGAGAAGTTTTCATCCTTACCAATCAAGTTGGCTGGCATCAATGAAGACAACATCATGTTTAATCGAATTACTACTACTTCTTGAGGAAGATGCTATAATAGCATCGAAATATCGAAGTGTGTGTAAATATGTGTGTTTTTACTTTTATTTGTGCTCTACCATTTTCCTAATATTCTATCATTTTACTTATGACAAATTGTTTTTGTTCAATGCATTTTATTTCATACATATGAAAACATTTTTAAAAATTTGAGTCTTGAATTGAAAATTTTCTCAAATATTCTAAGAATTCAAGGGATTAAAGGATTTGAGGGTCCCACCACTACAGTTGATATGTTTCGGCTAGTAGCAAAATAGTATAAATTGTAGAGAAAATCAATAATTAATACATATTTGGCAAGTCATTGCAAAAATATCCAAAAATTCCTATTACTTTAAATTTTTTTTCTCTGATTTCTTCCAGTCACATGAAATTCTCTAACTTTCTATATTTTGCAGGTGTGTATCAACCCCTAATGCCTTCACAGCATTAGAATCATCAACATATATAGTAGGAAGTTAAATGAGTGTGTGTCAGGATTTTTAAGGAGGCTGGATTATATTTATTTACCTGCAAGGTATGCTATGTTCTCAGGTGTCACCTCAAACTTGTCTCGTTTGTGAGGTTTTGCCACAATGCCAAGCAGCATTGTGAGCACCCTGGCAGTGCGTGACACCGTGGTGGGTGTAGGATGGCGGTAGCCCTTCATCAGGTGACCCACTAATGCAAAGTGGAAAGTGGCTGTAACAACAAACGCCTTTTTATACATTAGCTAATAACTAAATCAATTAGACATTAATATTAATTGAAATACATCGTTATTCTTTGAAATATACAGTGGCATATTTTGAGAAAATTAATAGGTATGTTGTGCTTTAAGAGCTGCAGTGGAAATCTGGGGGCCGAAGATCCATAACGACTGTTGGCCAAAATGGTCAAGCGATTCTTCCCTGGGAAATATTTGAGCATAGGTGCCTCTAGCTTAGAACAGTGGTTCTCAAACATTTATGGATTCCCCATACTCCTATGCTAACTTAGGAAATTTCGTGCCCCCCCCCTACTCCAATCTTCTCTCGTTTTCGACTTATCCATATTTTTGTTAATATCCCCCTTTACAGTCTACTACCTATTCTGATTTTATTAACATACACCCAAATTATGTACAATAAACTGTGAAACTACCAAAGATTATACTCCACTCAAATTGTAATGGGATATCAAAAAAAGAACAATCCAGATCTTCAACATAGTTATTTAAGTAAAAATGTTGGGGATAAGAGTGGTTAGTATGAGTACATTCCTGACTGAATAAGAAAGTGCAGACTTTTTTTTTTTTTTTAGCAAAGCATACTTGTTCGGGTTGAACGCTTATGTATTAATTACACTAATGGTTCAGGTAATAGGAAGGTTTGATCAAGAGGAAGTGTACCAATATTTACGTGGAAGAAGAGTGGAAAACCATTTAGTAAAAACTACCCTTGATGCACCCGACCAGTATCGAAACTCGATCTTTCCGTCTTTGGCAGTCTAGTCCAACACAAGAGTAGCGCGTTAGAACATGTGGCCATCAAAGAAGGTGACAGAAATTATTCAATTGGACAAGTGTAGTTAAATGTTTATAGTACACACAAGTAGCATTTACATTTTTCATTTATTTGAGGTAGTAACGTGCACTTTCTGAGCTAAGTGTAGTAACCCTTCTAATTAGGACTAATGCACATTCAGCTACTATGAGCATCTGCCTTCAACACTGTGGCAATATAAGTAGGAAGCAGATATTAATATAAGATTATGCTACAATACATAGCACAATCCAGCCTAGTCATTACTAGACTTAGACCTGAAAGGTATATACCTAAATTATAGTTGAATAATAGTTAAGGATATCAAATTCTAGTAAGTCCTGCATTTAAAGAGTTACTACTATGATAGTCAAATGAGCTAGCTAGCATGAGTTAACACCATGGATAGTTACGTAACATAAAGATTAATGTCCTTGAAGAGGAACTATCGTTTTACAAATTGTATATGGCGAGTTATCAGAAATCTAAGTTGTTAAGACACTATGACTGGTCTATTCCTAAATAGTACTGCCTGGACATTCAATAGTATATTTATACTTCCACCCTATTTAAGGCACACTACAACTAGTGCAAACAATTAATGTATTAACTAATACAAACAGCACCTGAAGGGGGTTGGAGACTATGCACTATCCCCGCGAGCCACTACTAAGAACTAGTAGAGTTCCCACAAGTTGACCATCATAAATAGGTACACTAATGAGAAACAATAGGGACTTGTATCAGTCACAGACCTAATTAGGCTATTGAACAAAGTGTTATATAGCCTGATTTCCACCATTAAGTGATCCTAAAAATGGTGATAAAGTTTAGGGAGTCATGACTGTTCCCTAAAATATAACACTGTCTTATGGACATAGAAAGAGAAATTAGAAACAGTGCCATAGTAAATCATGTTGTAAGGACCTAGAGTATTTGAGCATTAAGCACATCATTCAAAACTGTGCCTTTTGGGCATAAAAAAACAAGTCAGAAACTCTGACACAAAAAAATATTTCTTAAGGACATAGTACTAAGACTCTAATGTTCTCTGCTAATACAAATACTCATAGTGACTGCTGTAGCTACTTCTGTGATATGTAGGTGAGACCGATACCTCACACATTGTGATCACCAGTTGATAAATCTGCATATATAGGATGACATTCAAGAAGTTCCTCTGTTGAATTGATACAATTGTCGACCATTTTCCTCTTCTCCCCTTTTGTTTTTTTTGTTTTCTCTTTTAGGAAGTTGCGTTGCGCGTTTCACACTCTTTCCTGATGAGTTCCGATAGAATGAAACCTAGGTCGGGGATTGGGCGGTGACGATCAATTTTCTTTAAGAGGCAACCATTACCCCTTTGTCCATTGGCAGCAGTGTAAAGTGTTAACATTAGTTTTGGTGTTTTTTACCTGAAGGTCTAGATTCCCTACCTTAATTCCTGCTTCCCTTAACCCTTTATTTGATTCTTGTTCTACTGTTTCTATTTTATTTTTATTAGTTGTAATCTGTTTCATTATTTTGAATTGTCCCTTTCTTAAATTTTCTTGTTTTTCTGATCAAGCCTTTTTTACCCTTTCTCCTTCAACTACTTTTTTTATCAACATCATTTAAAGGTACTACCAAATTTTGATGAACCATTTTTAATTGGTCAAATTTTTGCTCTAAGTAACCAAATCTCTGCTCACATGCCTCCTTGCTTTGTTCAATTTTAGCACTTAGTTCATTATTGACTTTTTCAAGTTTCGCATTTATTTTCTGGTTAGTTACTAATATTTCCTTATTAGTTACATATTATATCTGATTAGTTGTTACTATTTCTTTATTAGTTAAATCTAATTTCTGATTAGAGTTTCGACGAGTTTTTTCAAGTTTCCTGAACAACAAACATCATATACTGATCTAAATCTAAACTCTTTGTGGGTTCCACCATTGTTCATTCCCTTATTATCTCTCACCCTTCCTCATTTACTATAACACTTTCAACAATAATTAAATTTCCTTGAGTAAACTTTTCTGTCTTATCTTTTCTCTCTTCAGCTGCAATTTATTCTACATTGTCCTGGTCCCTTTTTCTTATTTCTTCATCTGAGTTTTCTAGGCCTAATTGATTATTTGGTCTATTTTCATATTCAGTCTCATCAAAGCAGCTATTGGTGTCCCTATTCACCTTTGGGTTTGAATCCACCATCCTCCCTTTCAAAATTTACAAATAATTGTTAATTATGACTATATTTCTACAATATTAAAGCAAAGTTTTGTATTAAATTGTGAAAAAAATGGTCTAAGGCTTATCTGTTTTGATTGATGAGGTCTTGTTAGTGTGCCATGCGTGGAACATCTGCTTTTTCCACCTCTGCATGACGTTCTTCGTTTGTGTGTCGTTCAGTGTGTCTTGTGTGAAACGTCTGTTTGTTTCACCTTGGTATGATGTTCTTTGTTGGTGTCTTGTGTGAAACGTCTGCTTGTTTCACCTCAGTATGATGTTCTTTGTTGGTGTGTTGTTCAGTGTGTCTTGTGTTAAACACCTGCTTGTTTCACCTCAGTACAATGTTCCTTGTTGGTGTGCCGTTCAGTGTGTCTTGTGTGAAACATCTGCTTGTTTCACCTCAGTACGATGTTTTGTTGGAGTGTTGTTCAGTGTGTCTTGTGTTAAACACCTGCTTGTTTCACCTCAGTACAATGTTCCTTGTTGGTGTGCCGTTCAGTGTGCCTTGTGTGAAACATCTGCTTATTTCACCTCAGTACGATGTTTTTCTTTGGTGTGCCGTTTAGTATATCTTGTATTTCTCTCAGTCGGTGGAGTCTCTTTCTAGTCCCGGGGATTCAAAGATTTGCATCGTGGCTGGGTGCCAATTAAAGCGTTACGCATCCATGATGGGTGCCAATTATTATGATATTGAAGTTTATGTGTTGATATTTGTGCTGGTGATACGGATTTATAATGAGATATTGCCCAGGGATTGAGCAGTATCTTTAACAATATTGGGTTTTGCGATGATGATGTGAGCATGCCTTACTGTGCACTTGTTCCTGATTATGTAATTTGAGTATATTTGATACTTATAATTATGAAATTAGAAAGACTTTTGATGTTTCACACATTTTATTTAACTGATTACACCGTGTGTACTGAATATATGATATTAAATTATATAATTTATGGATTGTTTTTCTATGATATTAGATGTTCTGTGTTATGTGTAATGTTTTATTCTCTATAGATTCATATGCACAAGCGACTTATATATGACCTACCCGTTGCCTCTTGGACCCCTTTGTCAAGAATGTTAAAACTAATGGAAAAACTCCTGGCAACAGGTGTTGTGAAGGCTAGCTTCCTATTGGGTAAAGGGAGCCAGTGTCACATGCTTTTTTGTAAACATTACGGAGTTGATCTTTGAAAGAAAGATAAGTTTTATGGTGTAATACATTGAAATTACTTCTGAAAAGCGCATGACTCTCCATAGATTAAGTATTGAAAGGAACTTTTATATACAGTTTATCTAAGAAAAATACACTTTATCTATGCCTTTTTTAATAGATGAGAGGGGTCCAAAATAGTATCATTACACTATACTAAACTAGTTTATTAAATAATCATTGTGATCTTGAATATTTTTTCAATAGTTGGCCAACTGCTTTGCTTGCGATAAGTACTCAACAAGCCCTAGCTTGTAATAAACCCGAGTTTGTTGGTTAATGTTTATACACGAGGGGGCAGGGAGTGTTAGAACCTCATAAACACTAGACAAGTTCATTATAACTTCTCTCGCTTGGCCTGCTGTTTTAAAGCAGCAGATTTGGGCTTCATACACAATATTCATGAAATATTAACAAATATTAGTTTTCAAATTAATAATTTATATATTTTCTCGCAATTTAAATATCAATATTTATAGAGTTTGCACAGAAAACCTCGAATTAACAAACTACTCCATATAATAATAGGTATGAGATGCAGGACTAGCCTACCAAAGAATATGCCACTGGACATTAAAAAAAACCTTTCTTCAAACTTAAAAAAAGGTGTGTTGTACATTAACATTATTTATTAGCTATGTTATTGGCAGATGGTAGCTTACCTATACAAGTAACCCAAGATATCACAAAGAAATATTCTTTTACCAATACTCAAATTAATCTTTGAATATAACATCATTTTTAGGCCTAGTCACACATTTACAGTAATTATAAAAAGTGTGAAGGTATGACAACATTAAGAGAAAATAGGTTCGCATGTGTGAAGAAAAGGAGAAAAACTATTTAGAAAAAATTACTCTCAATCTATTGAGGCAGATTTGAATTCCAAAACTCATCACTGGCAAACCAAATTAGATTAGCTTTAAGTTAAAACTGCGTTACCACCAGATTCAAGTGATTAGTATAAATTATGGATGGATGGGAAAAACTTTTTTTTTGTTTTGGGATGGGAAATTTTAAAATTGTGCTTTAAAATAATTTTAAATTAAAAATATATTGATTTCTAAACTAATTTAGTAAGACTTGTAAAAGCTATATTATTATTAAAACCTGCTTTGGTGGCCGCATGGTTTAAGGCATCATTCTCACAATAGACTAAACTGAAGATAGATCGTAGTTCGATCCTGGCCGGGTGTAATAAGGGTGTTTTTTCTAAAGTAAAATGCTCTATAATCTATATACTAGCTACCAGAGCCAAACATATATGTTTCTAGGAATAAGATCTCAAAAGAAATATCAACATATTTTCAAAGCTTTCACATCCCGAGGATGCCTTAAACACATATTCAACAATCAAATAAACAGAGCCCTGTCCAATCAAGAGCCTATCAAGAAACAACCTTCTAATAACATACCACTTAACACCCAGTATTATGAAGGACTAAGCAAACTCAGATTTATACTAAACACAGGCTACAATATCCTAGTCTCATCACCTCTCATACAAAATCTTTACAACAGTACTCCAAGAATCACATTCAAATGACCCCATAATCTTTGCAATATTGTGGTTCACCCTTAAATGCTCGCCTCAACTACAAACAACATCAGCCAAAGGTTACTTACTACCCTTGCAACAAATCGAGATGCAGTACCTGCAAAATTCACTAACCTTCCACCTCATTCAACAGCAAACTCAGACAAATGAAATACCCCATAAAAAGCCACTATGACTGTTCCCTAGAAAATCTTATATACCAGCTACAAAGCACCTACTGCATTGCTGAATACATTTGCCTAACCACAGGAACACTCAGACAACGAATAAAAGGGTTACAATTTTGACCACAATGATCTTGACAAACCAGTAGCACTTTATGCCCAAACACATAAAGCATATTTCGACTCATGCTTGAGTACTAGAGTATTGCCTTCATCAATAGTTGCAATGCTTCCCAGCTTTGTAGGTGGGAACTTGCTCACCAATATATAATTAAACCCAGACACCCCTTTGGTTTCATTCTTAGATAAACTTCTCTTATTTTCTTCCAAACAGGCCTACTCATACAAGTCAATCATTTCTATATAAATAATAACTGATAACTTAACTTAATAATTCAATAGTTGGATATAAAAAATACAACATTCTAGCCATCTACCAAAAGTCAAGATACAAGTTTGAACAGGCAACTACAGAATCCAAGTGGAAAAAAAATATAGCTCAAGGAACTGACAACAGTATCCAAGTTACCATGAATGATCTACCTCTAGCCATGGTGCTGTAGTACAGTTAGTTGGTGTTTTATTCTCGTCTGCTGAAGAAAAGGACTGATGTAATGTGAAAATTATATAATTTGTGTTTTGTTATGTTTTAATTGTGAACTTGGAGGCCTACAATTTTCTGGTGTGTAGGCCTTGCCTTTCTATCCTCTTTTCAATCTTTAATTGAAAATAGCCATTTGGCAGAATTTTTTTCTTTGAGAAAATATTATTATTATTAGCATCGCGTCTTACTACTCGTTCGGGTTGTACACACTTATGCTAATGTGTAATGGTTAGGGTGATTGTGAGATGAAATGGAGGACCTACAGTTTAACGTGGAATCCGAACCACGGTGAAGGCCTGGCATTCCTCACATTCACATGTTGTGATTAATACACGTCTTGTTAGTGGTGAAGGAAGGGTTTGGCAAGCAGATAAATCTGTGCCAGGACCGAGGATTGAACCCCGGACCTTCAGCACAGAAGTCCGACACCATGCACCTAGACCCCTAGGTCACCCTTTTGAGAAAATACAAGTAGTAACTGAATGTTAACATTATTTATTTTAATTCATTCATTCAGTTAAGGGTTTAAATTACTAGCCCAGGGCCTGGTTACCAAATTCATCCTATAACTATAGATGGGTCTGAAACACCAATAACCATTAATTATTAGAGCTCTTAAGTGAATTTCACTTTGAATTTATAAATTTTTAAGGATTTCTTAAATATCGAATATCCTTAAGGATTTGAGTGATTTGTGGATTCAAGGGTCCCATCCTAATTATTAAAGATGCAATTTAATTCAATTTTAAAACTAATCAACAATATAATTTCAAATTTTATTGTATAAGATGTATGCATTAAATTAAACTACTGGTTTTGTAACTCCAATATAAATTTAGAATTATAGCTTGTTAAGGGTCTTGTCACCCATCAGCATTTAATTGCAGTAATAAGATAGGGAGGTAGGAAGGAATAAAGTAGAATTTAGAGGAAAGGTAACTGCATTTGTGTGGAGATAGAGTGGGGAACAATTGATGAAAATTCACCCTCAGTAAACCTGGCTGAGATTAGGACCCCATATCTATGGCAAACCACACTTGGTGAGCTTGATATTTAGGTCGGGGAATTATTTGGTAGTGATTAAATTTTCTTCAAGAGGCAGCCTTTACCTTTTTGTCTATTGGCAACAACATCAAGTGTGAACTGTGTTCTTATTTTTATTGTAAAGGCCATAATGTGTTTGTTTCCTTTTATATATTTCTATTCATCTTTCCTGAATCTTCTTCCAAATATAGCAATATGCATACCATTTATAATTTAATTAAGTGATGTGACAGTTTATAATGCAAAAGATTAATAATGGAAAATATGTATATATTTAGAACAAAAACTCTTCCTAATGAAGCATTTTCTCTTTAAAACACTTTTAATGTCTAGCAAACTAAGTTTTATAGCTCATCAATACCTACTGCTTTTTTAAAAAAAGTAATAGCTGGCAAATACACATTCATTTAAGGTATCGACTCAAAATAATATTTTATTTGTTTACCAACATCAAATGGTATTGGTTGCCTATATTCTAACAAACATGAAGAGTACTTACACTTAAAGCTGAGACCAACAGCGTGGTCTAGTTGTTTGAAGTGCCATTCCAAGGGCTCCCTGGTAGCCATCATCACCTGCTCTAGAGTCTAAAGGACATACATCAGAAAAAACAGTTAACAATTCACAGTATAGAGTTTTCAAATACATATTTCAGAGGTGAGGGTTGAGCATTACTTTCTTGAGAAAATAAGTATTACCTTTCTAATTGTTTATGGATGTGTAACATATTTACTGAATACAAACTAAAAACTTTCAAAATATCAAGGTCTATCTATACCCTGCTAAAAATAAAATATGCAACCCAGTCAATGTGTATGAGTCGGAAAGAACATTTTACTATGGTTTAATTTAATACTACACTTGATTACAATAAAAAAATTAAAAGAAACCTTAGTTTATGGGATATAAGGTAAAATGAAGAAATGCACCTAAATTAGTATGAAGAGCACATGGGAATACCAAACTCATAAATCATGTCTGGAAAGCCTCGCCAATGCACCTGGACGAGATTCAAATCTTGACCTTCCAGTTAGATATAATTAAGTCAACAATGAGTCTTGTACCTAGACCTTATATACATTTTGTATGGAAATAAATTGTGTTAAACCCAAAAGCCCTTATACATAGTTTATGTCACTTGATGAATATATGGATGCTCTTATGACAGAGTTCCTGATGTTATAAAAAAGTGGTTAAAGTTTCTTAAAAAGGTCTTGATATGTATATATGCTCAAAAATCACTTAATTAGATAAATACTATTTTCAGAGAATAGTTCGGGAATTAAATATCACAATTTTCTAATCATTAAAACACTAACAAAATATTATAAATAACTTTATCAAGAACCGAGGAATAGCGACAAAGATTTAGAGTTCTATCAAAATCCTAAAAAATAATAACAGTTGAAGAAAATAAGAATTTTAACTGAAAAAATTAGACCCGATCCAGGTGTATTTGATACTATTAAAGTGTAAAATTAGTTATGTCATTAAATAACTAGGTATTTCATGATTTAACTAGTTAATTAATAGAATAACGAGTCTCAATGCGGTGATATTTAACATGAAAATTTCTTTTGATCTTTTAATTATGGTGTAATACCATACAACATTTCAATATTTATCAGTCAATGATGATTTTAACTTGTTATATTAAATAAGAGTAGAGATTTCATAATTTAATGTTTGGAATGTAATCTGCTGAATGTATTAGTATGGTTATAAGAAGGTTTTCAAGACCTTATCTTGTCTAATAGGCTTTGTCCATGAATCAGTCTAGTGACTCAAACACAATGCTCTCCATAGTAAAGCTATGCATTCCATTTCAAGTCCTGTTATTATCTGTTTGTAAGTGTGCAGTGTCGCTATTTGATATACTCTTACCCTTTTTTTGAGTAACGTGCTCCATAACCCTTAAACAGAAATTTTAATGTGAACTCTAGTTTTATGTTAAAATTTTCTAAATTTTTATTCTCAAGTGTGCTTTAGTATATGAGAGTTACTGTGGGGACTTAGACAATGAGTTATGTAGGTGTGAGTGATGTAAATAAAAAATACGTAGCCTAAAAGAGGTTTGAATCTTTACTGAGTAAGCATGATGGCAGAGGTCAAGAAATCTTAAATAGCAGGCAAGAATGTACCATGTGACCCATTGGTTACTTCAATGTTATGATGTCCTTTAAGTCCAGGGTGTGGAAAAATTAATATTGCTAGTAACAGAACTGTAAAATCTGATTTTATGTTTTATTGTTCAAGCTATGTGATGCAGTGTTTATTATTTTATATGAAACGTATTTATCTATTGGACATGCTGGTAGGGACCGTATGATAAAAATAGCTTAGCTATCGCTATTATAAATACTACTCAAAATAATTTAAGAATTGGTTTAAGTGTTTGTGAGTCTTGTCAACAAAAAAAGAAAAATGGGAAAGAAAGACACTGTTGTTAAACCCATGGTATTTTCATATCTGAACTCAAGATGCCAAGTAGACCTTATAGATTTCCAGTCTTCACCTGAAGGAAACTATAAATTTGTGTTAGTTTACCAAGATTATATTAATAAGTTTGTTGCGTTAGGACATCTTCAAACAAAAATAGCAGGAGAAGTGATAGCTCAGTTGCTTGATATATTTTTGTTGTTTGGCACTCTACGTATTCTTCAGTCCGACAATAGCAGAGAATTCTGTAATAAACTTATTGAGGTCTTAAAATTAACTTGACCAGAGCTTAAGATCGTTCATGGTAAACAGGTTGACAACTTGGATGCAAGACAGTCTATAGAGCAAAAGGCTAAAATTGATTCAGTTTATGGAAAACAGATATATTCATTCTATTATTAAGAGGTCTTCTTACAAGGCTATTGTTGGCTGTGCACCTGGAGTTGGACTGTAAAACAACTCCTATTCCGAAAGAAGTATTTGATTTTATGGAGGATGAAGAACAGTTAAAAGATGCTTTGAATGCCATTTGGAAGATAAAATTGTACACAATAAATGTATGCAGGTTGTGTTTAAATAAAATTAATAATGAGAAGGAAGATAGAAAGATAAATCATAATTGGAAGTACCGAAGTTGATAGAGGAAGAGAAGCCACCAAAACTGTTTTAGCTGTAATAATGGAAAAAAACCAAACAAGGATTTTTTTAGTCGGGAACAAGAAATGGTCGCATCAAGCAGCTGTAAGCCCCAGCTCAGTGTGTGAACAAAAATTAATTACAATTTAAGAAGTGCCTAATATTGAGAAATCACTTTGGTTTGTAGCTACAGCTCAAAGTACCATACTGGTCCAGGATTAAAAAAATGTTCATGCAAAAAACAGTGTGACAACAAGTGCGCTTGCATCAAAAATTATGTACTAAGTAATTCCAAGTGTCATTCTAGTAATCCTTGTTGTAACAAATGATTTAATCACAGAATGATGAGCAATTTTTATAACTATTCATTTTATTAATATTACTATTTAATTTCATATTTTGTTATTTAAGATGTATAGTTTCAATTAAATTTGCCTGATATTAGTGTAACATTCATTAACTTGCTTAAATAAAATTTCAAGTGCCATTCTAGCATATCTTATACTAATTATTATTAAAATGATGAATTTTTAAGACTCAGTTTTTATATTTTTTTTATTAGCTCTGACTTTATTAATCATTTTTCTTTATAAGTGTCTAGTTTCTGTAAAAGTATCTTGAAAGTTATGTAGCACCCAAATGTTCAATTAAGATGATTAAAAGAACATATTTTAAACTTTAAACTACATTCCACCAGTTAATTTATAAAACATCTAGGTATTTAATTGAATAATTATTTAAAGTGTGTTTGTGTTGAGCCAGACTGCCGAGGACAAGGAGATCAAGGTTTGAATCTCGGTCGGGTGAACTGGAGGTGATTTTTGCTAAATTATTTTCCACTCTCCCTCCACACAAATGTGGGTTAACTTCTTCTAAATTCAACCTTCTCAATTCCTAACCCATAAGAGTAATTAGTACTTAGGCGTATAACCCGAAAGGATAGTAAGACACGGTGCTATTATCGTTACTGTTATTAGTATTATTAATATTATTACTATTATATTTTAAGTGTGTAAATGTGTATCTATTTCATACTTTAATGGTAACATATAGATACAATAAAATAAACAAAGGTTATGTGCAATGGTCCCTTACCTTCTCTTCAAAGGTCCCTTGAGAGTCGAGAGTGTGCAAGTTCTGTTCCAGTAGAGCGAGGCCCGAGGCATAGAGGGACAATTCATCTAACTGTAGCACTGAGATGGCCACCCAGAACAAGGCTCGATGGATGGGGGATTCCTACAACACAGACATAAAATTCATGAGTTCAACACAAAGAGAAGGGACTGTGGTGTAGAGTGAATGAGAGTGAGTCTCTCAAGGATAACGATTAAGGATAAGAACACTTAGGCTTGACAAACATTAAACAATTAAAATCATTTCAAACAAACCTGCATTGAAGGACAATTTGAATAAATAATAAACTGATCTCGGCTGACTTGACTCTGATAAGAATGTAATAGTTAAAATCATTGCTGACTCTAGTGAGGATAGTTTTCTATAAATTGGATAACACCATTCATTCAAGCAAATGTGGATATAGTTCCTTTAAATTCTATATTCATCCCTATCCCAGGAGTGTAAATAAATGTGGATGCCCAAATTAGAGTTTGTGGGTGTAAAACTGATTCAAAGTAGAATAATTTTTAATAAATAGTAATAATGAGTACAATAAATTTACACAGAAAAAAAAAAGATCCAAACAGACTCTTTAAAAATCTCACCCTAATTAATAAGTACAGGGTGAACATATGGGAAACCTTAGAAGAGAGATTTCAAACTCTATTCTGTGATGCCATTGATAATAATTATTGGTATCAAAAGAGTCATGTTCCTATCTATTTTTTCTATCATTCTTTACCATTTTTCTTTTTCTCCCCTTTTGTTTTTTTGGTTTTCTCTTTTAGGAAGTTGCGTTGCGCGTTTCGCACTCCTCCCTGATGAGTTCCGATAGAATGAAACCTGGGTCAGGGGATTGGGCGGTGACGATCAATTTTCTTTAAGAGGCAACCATTACCTCCTTGTCTATTGGCAGCAGTGTAAAGTGTGAACTGTGTTCTTCTTTTCATTGTAATGGTCATATTGTGTTTGTCTCCTTTTTATATGTTTCTATCCACCTATCCTATACCTTCTTCCAAATATAATACAATTAGCTCATAAAGCGAAAAGAGGTTTTCCTTATTGAGTTATATCATTATATATTTTCAAATATGGTGACAAAAGTTACTTTTAGACAATGTTGGCATTACATACTGATACCATCTGCTAGCTTCTGCTAGCTGTCATGTAAAACCATATAAGTGTTAAGTCCACTATAGCTTAGATAAAATAACTTTGTATTTTTATTTTTTATATGTCTTAAATGTTCTTTTTAATTGTATTAAATTATAATTATTGTAAATTTAATAACTTTATATCTAATTACAGAGGTGACGGAACATTTTGGCCATAGGGTGAGCCTTAATAATAATCTATAGACACACACACAAATCAAATTTATATATTTTTTGGGTCACATCCTGCTTACCATGAATAACTTTTTAAAAGTTTTGTTAGGGACATCATTTGTTTGTTTCAACAGGTCAGCTGGTATTGTCCTATTTCCTTTATGGCTCTCTCCTATTCACCTTTAAAATGCTGGATTCTTTTTAAATATATAACATATTCATAATGTGAGTTTGAATATAAATATTGAAATGTAAATGTTGAGGAATCAAAAATACTTCAATTAAGACTACAATTTAAGATTTGGAATTGGGGGGAAAAATAGAAACCGTGATATATTTAATCACATGCTAATACTATCCTTATTAGTAAAACAGTTGAACTGACCGGTCGAAGAAGAGGCTGAAGTCTAGTCAAACAGACCACTAGAGCTTCCAGAAGCACCGTGTCATTGAAGCTCTCCAGTGCTTTCACCAGGATCCTCAACAACTGTTTGATGTCCTGGTCTGTAATGCTTTTACCTGGAAATCAATAAGCAAGCCTTGAAATATATATAAAAAAAACCCATTTTAATGATATTTATTTGAATATACTTAACCAAATTAGACCCCCATTAGAGTTGAGATGAACTCTTTGAATCTTCAAATTCCTTGAATTCTTAATGAAATTCAGGGTGGCCACTCAAATTCTAGAATAAAATTACAGTATAATTCCTGGTTTTTATTGCAAAATAAAATGATTTCTCGTTTTTTTTTTTTTAAAAGGCTGTTCCTTCGATTGTGAAACTTTATGAACAAATGATTCCAAATGAAAATGTTTTCTAAGAGATGTTAAACCCGCCACCAAATGTTAGTAGAGTGAAGTAGGGCAATTGTGGTACTAAAAATGAAACTTTTGCTATAACTTATATCCAAGATAAGTTAAGAGAAAACACAAAAATTGTGAAATGATATTTTGTTTCAGCTATCAGGATTAGTATACAAAATAGTTTTTAAGGCTACCTAGAATTTAATAATCAATAGAAAAAACAGTGTGTCATATTTGCCCTCCTTAAAAGGAAATTATGATACAGGCAGAGGGCCAATATGATAGTATCTTTACAATCAAGACTATAGCTTGTGGATTGAAACTGTAGGCTAATAATAATACAAGTAGGTCCTTTATTTATCATGATGAAAATCGAGCTTGTAGAAGCAGAGATATGGCCAAAAATGTAAAATAAATGTGGTACAAAGAAACGTTTTGTAAACTTTACACTTTAGAGCCATATAATTTTTTAAAGAATCTTATCAAATCTAAGTGTCTAGAAAAAAAAAAGTATAAATTCCATGTAATTTAGTATATGCATTACAAGTTTACTGTGTGGTATTGCGGAGCATTTAATAAATACAACCAAAATTTTATAAAAATATGACAACTTTATCATACACCGTCTATGCAAGGGAATATATTTTCTTTGTCAGTTTTTATTGTTGTATAACTAAGTTATCAACATAAATGATAATTAAAGAAATAATAATAACAACAGCATAAGATTTGATTAAAACATCAACAAAACATGATAATTTACCTATTTATGGCGCTTAGTAAAAGGATGATTCAAGTTTTATGAATAGTATATCGGTTTTTAAGAACAAAAAAGTTAAAATCATGATTTAGTGTCATTCTGTAAATTTTACTTTTCATCACATCTTAATACATGAGGTGCGAATTTTACTTAAAACCAATAGTTCCCGCTAACCTATCATGAATATGTTAGGCACTTGCATTTTCCATGAATATGATTCAATTTGATTACAGACATGTCATTATTGTTTTTAAAGATTTTGCTGTCCCCTTCTAAAACCATAACTATCATGTCAATTTCTCCATCTTCAAACAAATTAGACAAATTCACTGCATACATATAATTTACAGCATATTTCTTTACGCCCTTGATATATATAAGAAAATCCCCAAATTTGATAGTCTTCAGCTACAAAAGTTCCATATAGTCTTCAACATTTGATTCTAGTAAATTGACATAATTGGCTATTATCTTTAACATGTTCTCTTTTTTTTCTTTAATTTCTTTTAAGTATTACCCTCTGATGTGATTACTTTTGCTTTAGAGTTTACTTATCTTTTGTGCTAATATTCGGAATATCCGTTTTCTTTTGTTTTTGTTTTTTGCTGAGGAGATTTTCATAAAAACAATTGAAAATAGAAACTGAACTTTCCAATGGAAGTAAATAAGTTGATTTGGAGTTGGAGAAAACGAGTGAATACAGAAATCAAGTTGTTAAGAAGGACCTAGCTCAGGCCCAAAATCAGATTGGCCTAGTTAGTAAACTAAGGTCCTTTAAAAAAAAAAGTTACAATTTATTTGAGAAATTAACCATGGCTTTGGTGTACCATATTTGCCTTTGCAGTTTGAAACCTAATATATCTGGTTGTTTGATTTTAAATTTAACAAATGTTACTTGGTTGTGTGAGTGAGGCAAATGGGAGCAGCAGGGAGAGAATTCATACAGGTGTGCAAGAGATATAGTATGGAAAAAAGAAGTGCCACTTAAGTTTAAGGAAGTATTATATAAAGTATACTTCCTGACCATAGTTATGTATGCAGGGGAAACTTGGACTTGGCTAGAAGAGAAACCAGGAAAGTGAAGGCTATGGTAATGGAGTTTTTAAGGAGCATGTTAGCTGTCACCAGAAAATATATGATTAGAATGAAGATGTAAGGTTAAGAGTTGGGGTACATAAGATAATAGAGGAAGCTAGGGGAAAGGATTCCAAGGAGATTAAAGGATATGAAGTATGTATGGAAGAGACCGTAAAGGAGACGAAGGAAGAGATAGGACAGATAGAAGCAGGTGTGCAAGTGAGATGAGAAGAGTGGAAGAACGTGTAGGAGGAAGAATGGTAGAAGGACAGAGGGAAATGTAGGCATTTTACAAAACGAACTGGGCCACATGCTGGAAACAGTTCATGATGATGATCATCATCATGAATGACTTAGAAATGTTGGTTGGATATACCTTATTTTAAAGACAAAACATCAATACTCTGTTTTTCCCTTAACAACAAAACAAGACAAGTTTAAATAGAAAATGTAAAAGTTTTTTGAGTGAAAAAACAGAACAGCTGAGTAAATATTTTTATTATTAATATGACATAACGTATTTAACAGAACTATGTGGTATGTAACACTATGATATATTAGCTATTTAATCTTTTTTTATATGTGCTTTTTATTTAAGTTTATCACAATTACCTGATTTTGCAACTTCCCCAGTTGCACATTGTTTTGGATTTTCGGAAATATTTATTTTTCATATGGAGAGACATTAATGACAAGGTAATATTTCTTAAATTTCAAAACAATGTGTTACTGTGGGAGTTTTGAAGATGTGATTGATTGATTCTTTATTTGGTTTATAAAAAGAACCAAGTGGCTTGTACATATATAAACATCCTAGCATTGGTGTGGATCGAAACCAATTAGTAGTAAGTGTGAAAGTGTTTGAAGAAATGAAGAGAGAAGTGCGTTTTTCTATATAGGCCTAACCTATCATTAGATGGTCAACTTCCTTCCCTATCACTTACCTTCCATTATTGTGAAGTGTTTCTACACTATCTTATTGTACATTTCCAAACCATCATACTATTATTAATTTTATTACTTTTTTTTATAATATTGTGCAAGTGTGGAAGTTTGAAAAAGTGGGAATTGTAAAGGTGTAAGAAGAACTAGAGAAGTGTGTTTGTTAATAATTAATATCTATGCCTAACCTAACTATCGTTTCAGGTTGGCTTCCTTCACTATCACTTTACATTATTGTAGTGTGTTTCTACACTGGCTTGATAAAAAATTAACAAAGCTGACGTTTTAATAAACTAATATTTCTCTAAAATATGCTTCAGTAACTTTATTTACCTTATAAGAAAATGTAAGAATCATAAATAGTTAGAAATTTGAAGTATTTTGTATTCCGTTTACAGGGTTGCCACTATTTTCTTATTACCAAATTCCCTGTGTTTTCCAGGTTTTCCAGAGGAAATTTTCATTTTTCCAGACGGCTAATAGATATTATAAATATAATTATAGAGGAATTTAATTTTGTTTTAAAGAAAATTTTAGAAATGAAGAGTGGTAATTGTCATTGGAAGCATGTTTTATTGTGCAAGAGAAACACATATTTAAGAATTATTTGGAAAAAGGATGAGGAAATTAATGACAAATTTTCTAGAAGGAAAAATTGGTTATATTTTCTGTCTACCCTAAATGTAATGAAAAAAAAAGGAAATACCAAAAATACAATTTTGAGTTTAAATGTGGTATCTATTTTTTTTATAAGAATGTATTACTTTGTTTAGAAAACATGTTAAACAATCTTAATTATTGCATATGTACTAAGGAGTAATACAATATTATTGTAATGAATATTAAAAAAAAGTCAACTCTCAGTTTAGCAGGGTAATGGAGGGCTACTAAACCCCGTTATATCAATTTCCACGGTAACTCTACAAACCCATTTAAAACTACCAAATACACTAAGTACTTGATTAATAAACGATATGACACTATCATATATAAATTTATCATAATAACTATTATTGAAAAATCAATCATCAGTAAAATACCTTTAAACAACGTTTTACCACAAACACAATTATTAGGCCTAAGGCCCAAGATACTAATTTTGGATCAAATCGTTAAAGGTTGTTTTAAAATATTTCAAGCTTTTGAAATAAATCACTCATCAGTAAACCAGCCCTTGATTTTTTTTTTTAGCGAAAAAACAGATATATGGTGTTATTTGGGAGGTCAATTAGTCCATATATATTTATTAATTTTAACCAAAATCGCTTGAGCCATTTTTGAAAAATATGGAAAAAAAAAAAAAAACACTTATTAGTAAACTACACTTAATTTGAGGGCTAGAGTCATAATTTTTTTATTTTAAAAAGGCCTGAAGTATGGTCATATCTAGATATAAAGTTTTGAGTTCGAAATGGTTTTAATATCTTACAATTTTACGAGACGCTAAACTAGCACTAGGAATGATGCTATACAAGTATCGATACCGATATTTTATTAATATCAGTACCTTTTACCCAGTGTCGAAAGATTTTAATTTACATACTTTTCTCCTATTACTTCCTTTATTTTTCTGATTATTCATTAAATTTATTCATCTTTTCTTATTATTGCCTTCATTTTTCTGTCGCTAAATGATATTTTACCAGTATTGCATATCCCTAACACTGCACTGAACTGTGACCTTGGAGAGAAGAGTGGTAGTAGTGGACTAATCCATTTCACAGGGGGTGGGTGAGGTAGGGTAGCTATGCGCATACACAAACACAATCAGACATTCTTACAACAGACTAGCAGGCTGGAGGCAATATTTTCATAAACTTTTCACTTTACAGTATACTCCATTTTGTTATCCTGGCCACGGCAGCAACCAGCTAAATCCACCTTTGCTAAATCGGGAGAAGACTGTAGTAAAAATGTTAAAACCCATAAAGATAAAAACAGACAATATTGACACCTTGGCAATTTCTAAAAATTTATAAATAGCAAAATTATAAGATAGGTAGGGTACAGTCTTAAAACATCGCGCTACAAAAACAATAATCTGGGATACTTACCTCTTTCAACAGGAGTAATTTTTTTTAAACAAGACAAATAAGTTTAACACACAAAATTCCAAAGAATGAATTCATCCGACTGGCAGCAGCATGGGCTTGATGAAGTTGGGGGATGGGGGTGGAGGAAGCCGAAGCATTTGCCGAACGAAAACTAGTCGTCTCAGTTGCACTCAGGACTTATCTCAAGCTGATGAGGTACTGGTAAGCATGTCATAATATGAGACGTGTTCTAATCAGACTGCTCAATTCTCCAGTTACAAATTTTAGTTTATATTGTTCCTACTATTTTAAACTTGCAAGCACTGTATTGCCCAAATTCACTAACAAATTCCAGTAAATTCTAGCTTTTTGGTGAAATTCCCTGCGTTTTCCCGGTTTTTTCCAGACACAAACAAATTCCCTGTCTTTTCCCGGTTTTCCCTGTTTTCCAGGTGCGTGGCAACTCTGGTTTATTACTCTTTAGTGTAATTTTAATGTCCTTAAATATATGTGCTGAAACCATTTCAGTTATTTTTTTCTATTGGCTCTAAGATTTTTTTTAGTCTTGTTACTATTTTCAAATTGTGCTTTTTTAAGTGTTATTTCTAATTTAAAAACCGATATTTCCATCTATTAACTTTTTCCTAAAAGTATTTACATTTATAAAACTGAATGTCGTTCATATTTTAAGAACATGAGTTTTTGTATATTTTTTAAATCTGAAGTTTTAAAGATGTGATACTTATTTACATTTAAAATAAACACATATATACTCTTCTTTTAGAAATACTCGACTCAAATGAAAAATTCTAAGCTAACAAATACCTAGTAGTAGCTTACTCTTAGAAAATGTTGGTGAAAGAAGAATAGATAAGTCTAGATAACAGAAATTTTTATGTTGGGAATTTGTCATCTTATGTGATTTGGTTAGAAATATTTATACAAGAAATAAAATATATTGGTTTAGAAAAAAAAAATAGTAATAATTTAATTACCATAAAAGATCCATAAATTTTGATTTCTTCCTGAAAGTTTTTAGGAAATAACCAAACACGTTAAACTTTTGGGAAAATAAAATTTACCTACTTTGCCCCAAGCATTCGAAAACCTGTTTTCCCATATTTATATTTTAAAAACACTTATTTTCCCACAGCCAAAGATAAACATAATTTTGTTGAAAGATGACACACTAATTTCATTTTGCTGTTTGCTCCTACTTACAGATACAACCAAATACTATGAGGGCCCTTGGCTGCAGTGCTGGATTGAAGCAATAGGCAAAACTTTTGGCCAGAGATGTCCATGTCTGCAGCCAATCACACTCTGGTATGTCTCTCATACAGGCCTGGAACAAAGCGAGTAGAAATGTGTGTATGAAGAGGGAAATTTACTACATTTTATGGGTCGGTTTAACACACTATTTTCTCTAGCTCCTTTAAAATATAAAATAAATCTATACTAGGGTAAACCTTAGAATCCCAAAATAACCCTCAAATCCCAAAAGGTAGTATTTAAGATTAATACAAAATTAGTATTTTTTGTTTAAATTTGGGCTGTAATTTTTTAGAGCCGTTTGCTGCTTAGCTCTACAAAATTATGAGAGACTTTACAACAATACCTTATCCCATTATTTTTATTTTTTAAAAAGTAAACATGAGTTCATACAGTAACAAAAGGATGTCGAATATCTATGTAATTCTTTATTTATAATAGTTGTGTATCTATTCTGTGTTATTCAGGTGTTACGCACAGTTTTTTTGCTTTTCCTACATTTTTGGATAATAATAAAATAAAATATAATATTTAGCACCGCGTCTTACTACCCATTCGGGTTATACGCTTTTTAAGTACTAATTACGTTAATGGATTAGGAATTGGGAAGGCTTAATTAGAGGAAGTAAACTCGCATTTGCGTGGAGGGAGAGTGGAAAACAATTTAGGAAAAACCACCCCCAGTTCACCCGACAAAGATTCGAACCTCGATCTCCCCGTCCTCAGCAGTTGAGCTCAACACGACTAGCGCGTTAGCCAACTACACCACCGAGGTGGGTTACGTGTTTGGAGATAGAAGGGAAAAGGAGGGAAGGGCTTTGTTTTGAAATCAGTGTGGATTCACTCGCCATAGTGTCAAATTCGGGTTGTGGATGTAAGCAAAAATGGTCGCATTGGGTAGTTTTATTCTTGTGGATTGGGCGTTATATACAATTTAATAACCTCTTGGTACAAAAAAGTGTTAATTCGAGAAAATACAACCAAAATAACTTCCCCCTCTTTTTTTACCTTTCCTTCCCACTCCATCCCACATCTTGCAAGGTAGGTCTCATCGTCATTGGCAAAGTACTAATAGGGAAAAGGTAAGCTCATCACAGAACATAATTTTGCTTATAGTCTACTTTCCAGTGTTTTCCATGTTTATTTTATTATTTGTAGACTAGTACAAACAATGTATATTAAAGGTATTTCGAGATTATGTTCTTAAAAAAAATCAATACATAAACTGTAAAAACTAAACATGAAATTTTTGATAAAAAAAATATATGAACAAACAAATTCAGGTGTTTAATTACATTTGATAGGGGTGAGTGAAGCCTTAAAGCTTTAACTTGGCTTTGAAAAACATTTTATCTTTGACTTAGCTCTGAAAATTGTTTCAGCTTTAACCATTAAGATCATAGTCAATAAAAATATTAAAATATTAACAGCTAAAATATTCACCATAAATGTTCAATTATCACCATTTTTAGGTGTTATTCACATCACAAATTAATATTCATGTTAAATAATCTGGAGTAATAGCATTGTATGTTGTGAGAGTAACTTTATATTTAAAATTAAAATTAGATATTAAAAACTATTTTCCAATAAGAGAGATTCTAAATAATTTTTGTATCTAGAGCTGTATAAATAAACACAATAAAGTACTTTTGCAAAGCATGAAACAACCAAAAATATTTAAACTTCAATTAGGCTTCGAGAATATTTAATATATTTGATTCAAGTTTATTTGAATTGAAAAATTAACTTTGCATAACGAAACATTTAACATACATAGCGGAACATTATTTTTTAAATAGAAAAATGGACATATTAAGAGTGCTTTGAAATAAAGTCTTAAAATTGGCTAATGATAATATATGCTAGAAAATTTTGAATACTCAATTACATTGAATTTAAAATATTTTTGAGTTGAGTTCAAATAACTATAAATTTAATCAAACTTGAATTGTGAAGTACTTTATTTTCTTAGCACTGCGTTTTATTCCCAGGTAAGGTTATAAGTAGGGCTCTGCGACCACTTGTATTTTGAACTTGAACTTGAGCTTGTCGCTTAAGCTCGAGATCAAGATCAAAAGTTTTGTAGGCTCATCATTTTCAAGCTTCCACTTGAATAATCAATTTTTTAAATGCAATAGTAAGCATAGTCTGCTTAATTGAGATAATATCAGCATTTCCCCTTATAAATAATTTGATTATTTAAAAAATTGTTAAGAATTAATTTCAATTTTCACATTAATAAATAGAGCTTTAAAACTTAACTTTAAAATTTATTCAATTTTGTCGCCCATTTTGAATTATACTTTATTGAAGTTGTTCACTTGTATTGCCATGAAATGCAAAGAAATTAAAATTGCTAATAAGATTACTAAATAATTGAATGATTCTTTTTAAGATTTTGACCTGGTGCCTTTCTAAAATAATAACTTATGTTGAATTGAAAATGTATTATCAAAAATATCTTGTATTAAATGTTTTCAAAATTAACATATTTAAAACTCATATTAATTATAATTAATACGTTTAGCTACAAAACTAGCTCTAGTTTAGTTACTATTTAGTTATAGAATTATGTTGGTTAACCTGTTCAAAATCAAAGTTAATCTTATTTTATTGAAATATGTATTTTACCAAACTTACCATATTTATATTATTGCTAGAAATATAATTTTTAATTTTAAAGTGTGAACATCAACTTTTATTAACATTAACAATTACATTGAAATCAATTTCTCAATTAAATAATGTCTAACGAGAGACCGTACAATGCGCATGTGCAACTGTGCATAGAGGAATGGTGATCGAACAGATGACGTGATAATACACGATCACACTAAGGAATAATAAACAAAATACAAAACACTTCAAATTTCTAATTGTTTATGATTCTTACGTTTTCTTATATAGTAAATTAAGTTACTGAAGCATAATTTGGTGAAATTTATAGCTTATTAAAACATCAATTGTATTAACTTTTAATCAAGACAACATAGTAACACTCTACAATAATGTAAAGTGATAGTTCAGGAAGCCAATCTGAAAGGATAGTTAGGTTAGGTCTAGATACAAACAAACACACTTCTCTATTTCTTCTTACACTTACACTTCCCACTTTTTCAAACTTCCACACATGCACATTGTTTTGAATTTTCAGAAATACTTATTTTTCATACTAAAAGACATCAATGAAAAAGTATTATTTCTGAAAATTCAAACTAATGTGCACTTGTGGAAGTTTTAAAGAAGTGGAAAATGTAAAAGTTTAAGAAGACATGAAGAGAGAAGAGTGTTTGTTATTATCTAGGCCTTACCTAACTATCCTTTCAGGTCAGCTTCCTTCACTATCACTTACTTTACATCTTTGTACAGTGTTTATACACTGTCTTGTTATATATTTACAAGGCCATCATGCAATTATTCATTTAATTAACTTTGTTTTATAATTGTTAGTGTCATTTTAATGGCCTTAAATTATTATTATTATTATTATTATTATTATTATTATTAGCACCGCGTCTTACTACCCGTTCACGTTATACACACTTACACTTATGTGTAGTGGTAGGGTGATTGTGAGATAAAATGGAGGACCTATTGTTTAACGTGGGATCCGAACCACGGTGAAGGCCTGGCATTAAATGCGCTTAATGACAGGTGTTGAAACCATTTTAATTATTTGTTTTTTTATTATATTTTTATTTGAGTGTTCTTGTTTTTATTTTGTGTTTTATAAGTGTTATTTCTGATTTAAAAACCGATATTTCCATTATTTAACCTTTTTATTTCAAAAGTATTACCTGTTTATAAAAATGAGAATCATCCATATTTTAAGAACATGTGTTTTAATATATTTTTTAACATTTTTAAATTAATTTAAATTTTTATGAATAGGCATGTACTCGAACACAGGAGCTTTTAGAAATATTCAACTCGAATGAAAAAACCCAAGCACGCAGACCCCTAGTTATAAGCTTATGTACTAATTAAGCTAATGGTTTTAGAAATGAGGAAGGTTATAATTAGAGAAAGTGTCTTCCATATTCGCATAGAGGGAGAGTGGAAAACAATTTTAGAAAAACGACCCTCAGTACACCCGACCAAGATTTAAACCTCTATTTCCTCATCATCAGCAGCCTAGTTTACTACTAGAGTAATGCCTTAGACCATGCAGTCACCGAAGCAGGTTTTGGGGAATAACGTTAATTTTAACAACCCTAGTGAAATGGTGAATTAATACTCTGGGGTGTATCTAAGTTTGGCTTATAGTTGGGCTATACCATCAATGAGACCTAAGATTTCCAAATAAAATTTTTTACTGAAAATATATATTTAAAAAATTCCATCTTTAAAATCTCAAATTTGGAATTTTCGTGAAGTCTAAAATATTGATTATCCTTAAGGATTTTTGGATTAGAATGTCTCATCTCTATTTTAGGGTTACTAGTGTTAAGAGTTGCTCACCTCCATAATCTCCAGTAGAGCATCAGTTATGACCTCCAAAGAATTGAGTGAGAGCTGTTCTCGGTCGGTCTGAGAGTTGCCAGAGAAGCTTCGTTGCTGTTCGTTTCCAAACCTAGATAAAGTGACATGCTTTATAACACTTACAACATCCAGTCCATGGTCATTAATTCATTGCTGCGAAAGGGGAAATCCACATTTCACAAATGATGAATTTTTCAGACATGCCAAGGGCTTAAACCTGGGAATCTTATCTCAATAGACAAACATGCTACATACTGAGATAATCTGTCGGACATGAGAAAAGTAGAATTTAAAGAAAGTGTACTCATATTTGTGCAGAGGAAGAGGGCAAAAAAAAAAAAATCCTCAGTTAACCTGGCTGGGATTTGAGCTATGGCCTTTCTGTTGCAGGTAAACTAGGTTATATGAGCATGACTTTTCATTCATGTACCCACCAATGAAGGTAAACAGGTATCTGTTTTTATGTTTTAACAGAAGGATTATGAAAAACTTAGTCAAAGGGATGAGTAATAGTGAGTGACTTGAAGGAAACACTGCGTTAGCACGTATGGCGGAAAATCACTGTAATTATCATAATTTGAGAAAAACCAGCTCCAGTACAATTCAAGTCTAAGTCATTAGATAACTTGTCCATTGCTACGGGCCACAGAGCTGTTGTAGTAAGAATCAAGAGACTAGAAGGTACATCTTCATCATGTTCATGCTATTTAAGTTGTCGGGCACATGTGGACTTGATAGCTGGCAATGGTAGGTTGAAGTTTGAATCATGGCCAGGTGAAATCATAGTAATTTTCTACATGTGATTTGACATGATGAAATTTCTTCCCTTTTCACACCAATGCACTCTCTCACTCTCCATCCCTGAGATTATGTTGAGAGTTGATAATAGCAAATGGTGTTAAATGCACTAATATAAGTAGTTTGGAAAGAGAGTAGCTTAATTTTTGTGAATGTAAAATAAAACTCATAGTATTATTATTATTATTATTAGCACCGCGTCTTACTACCCTTTCGGGTTATACGCACTTACGCTAATGTGTAATGGTAGAGTGATTGTGAGATGAAATAAAGGACCTATAGTTTAACGTGGAATCCGAACCATGGTGGAGGCCTGGTATTCCCCACATTCACAAGATGTCTTGTCAGAGGTGAAGGAGGGGTTTGGTAATCAGATAAATCTGTGCCGGGACCGAGGATTGAACCCTGGCAGCCAGCACAGAAGTCTGACACCTTACCCCTAGACGGCCAGGTCACCAAAACACATAGTAAATAACTCCCTTAATATACTCTGCAAATAATATATATCAGCCTTTCTGCCTGCATATAAATGTCTTGGTAGTTTTCAATATTTCATGTGAGATAGTAAATAGACATGTGGCGTCGCAGCTCACCAGCGCTCACTGGCGTGTCTATAGCTAGAGCGAAATGCTGTGACTGCCGCCGATTTGACCTTGCTGATTCCAAATAGCAGGTAGAATTTGGGCAGAGAAAATTCGTCCAAACTAAGACGGAGGACTCGTTGGGTCTCCTCTGAAACAAGCAAGCATTACCTTGAGGCTCATTTGATGTAGTAATGAGTAAATGCAAAGTTCAGAATTTTGAGGTGCTAGTATTAAAAAGATATCACTAACTTTCTACCATGACCTCTTTGTCCAGTGGAAGCAGTGAAAAATGTGAACATTGTTTTTATTTCCACTGTAAAATGATTTGTTTTGACTTTATTCCTTATTTCCTATAACTTCTTTAGTGCATGCATAACCTTGAATTTAGAATTAGCCAACTTTAGCACTTTTCAAATTAATATAATATGTTTATCTGTAGGCTAAAACCATTTTAATTCATAATAGTTTTGTGAAATTTAGAAATGGTGTATTGGGTATTGATCATGACCAATCATGTGAGGCCAGGTCCAAACATATGCTTGTCAGCTTACAAATGCTCACCAATAATTCCTAACTGGCAAATTACTTTCTGACTATTTATTTTATATACAAAATAGATTCTAATTAATTGCCTTTTGAATCATGTTGGTTAAGTTTTTTTTAACACAAAAAGTAGTTTTTGTATATACCTGAATTTAAATATTTGTTTTACTTATTAAAGCTAGCTTAGTCTTCTATGACGACATGTTTCGGTGTTATTATTGATTTTACACCATATTCATCTATTATTTATGATAAAGATTATATCCTGTTAGATACATAAGATAAGAAAGAATGTGAAAATTTAAAGACTTCTATGTAAATACTTTTTGATGATTATCCCACAAAAAGTTTGTACATATAAGTCCTCAAAATGTTCATAGTCTTTCTTATAATATGTATTTAACAGGAGACAATCTTTTATCATAAATAATAGCTGAAGATGGAGTAACATCAATAATAACACAGAAACATGTCGTCATGGAAGACTAAGCTATCAAATAAAGAGATAAGAGAAAAAATAAAAAAGATTTAATTTTGTCATTTATTACTCTTTACCAAATCAAATATAAACATTGTAAACAATTCAGTTAAGTGTTAAATTTATGGTCTTGGGCCAGGTTGCTAGGTTCATACTATAATAATTTTAATTATTATAATTGGTTCTGAACTACTAACAAGTAGTATTAAAGCTATAAAGCAAATTTCATTTGAAATTTTTTTTTTGTGAGGATTTGATGCTTGAATTCAAAATTTTCTCAAAATCTTGAATATCCTTAAGGATTCAATAGATGTTAAGGATTTGAGGATATGAGGTTTCATTCCTAACCAATATATATTTTCCATCTTATGTAAAATCATTTTGGATTATTTTAGTTTAGTTTACCTTGCCGGCTAAAAATTTTTCCAAAAAGTACTGGAATGTGGGGTTCTTTATTATAATGACCAAAGTTGTACGAAGTCCTGTTATCCCTTAGATCAATTCAGATAAATAACCCCTTATTAAGCATTTAATAAGAGAACTTCAGAATCAACCAACATTTGATATTAAATTAAACACTAAAAAAAGAGGATAGTAGGTGCAACGCCTAGACACTTACCAGAAAACTGTAGGCCTCAAAGTTCACAATTAAAACAAACCACATATTCGGGGTACATCAGTTTCGTTCTTGAGCAGAAGAGAGTAAAACATCAACTGGACTATGGCAGCATGGCTAGAAGTAGATCATTGTCACTTAGATACTGTCGTTGCCTGTTCATTGAGGTTTTTTTTTAGAGCTCTGCGAGTACTCGTATTTTGATCTCGAACTCGAGCTTGTCGTTTAAGCATGAAATCGAGATGGAAAGTTTTGTAGGCTTGTCTTTTTAGAGCTTCTACTTCATATACTTAATAATCAAAATTTAAAACGCAGTAGTAAGCATAGTCTATTTAATTGAGATAATATCAGCATTTTCACTTATAAATAATTTGGTTACTTAACAAACTGTTGTATATTTATTTCAATTTTCACATTAATAACGTAATATAGCTTTAAAACCACTTTCGAATGGTAGATTAATTCAATATTTTCATCCATTTTGAATTATATTTGATTGAGGTTGTTCACTTATATTGCCATGACAAAGCAATGAAAATAAAAATAGCTAAGACGATTACTAAATAATTGAATGATTCATTTACTATTTTGACCTGGTCCTTTTCTAAAATAATAATCTATGTTAAGTTAAAAATGTAATATCAAACATATATTGTGTTAAATGTTTTCAAATTTAAGATATTTAAAACTCGTATTAATGAATACGTTTAGCGACAAAACTAGCTCTAGTTTAGTTACTATTTAGTCATAGAATTATGATGGTTAGCCTGTCTAGAATCAATGTTGATCTTACTTTTTGCAATACATATTTTACCAAACTTACCAAATTTATATTAAAAAGGTACTTACTATTTCATATTGTTTGCTAGATATATTATTTTTAATTTCAAGGTGTGAGCATAAGCTTTTATAAGCATTAAAAATTAAATTGAAGTAAATTTCTCAATAAAATAATGGCTAAGGAGAGCCCGTAAAATGCACATGTTCAACTGCGCATAGAGGAAAGGAAATGGAACAGAAGACGATGCATGATTATACTAAGGAATAATAAACACAATACAAAACACTTCAAATTTCTAATTGTTTATGATTCTTACGTTTGCTTATATAGTAAATAAGGTTACTGAAGCATAATTTGGTGAGATTTTTAGCTTATTAAAACATCAATTGTATTAACTTTTAAACAAGACAACAAAGTAACACTCTACAATAATGTAAAGTGATAGTTGAGGAAGCCAACCTGAAAGGATAGTTAGGTTAGGTCTAGATATAAACAAACACACTTCATTTCTTCTTACACTTACACTTTCCCACTTTTCAAACATCCACAGTTGCATATTGTTTTGAGTTTTCGGAAATACTTATTTTTCATATTAAATGACATCAATGAAAAAGTAATATTTCTGAAAATTTAAACTAATGTGCACTTTTGGAAGTTTTAAAGAAGTGGAAAATGTAAAAGTTTAAGAAGACATGAAGAGAGAAGAGTGTTTGTTATTATCTAGGCCTAACCTAACTATCCTTTCAGTTCGGCTTCCTTTACTATCACTTACTTTACATCTTTGTACAGTGTTTATACACTGTCTTGTTATGCAATTATTAATTTTATTAACTTGTTTTATAATCGTTAGTGTAATTTTAATATCCTTAAATTATTATTATTATTATTATTATTATTATTATTATTATTATTATTATTATTATTATTAGCACGTCTCAGTACCTGTTCACGTTATACACACTTACACTTGTGTGTAATGGTATTGTTCATTCACGGGAGGAGTTTACCTGGGAAAGGTCTTTTTTCTTACCAATATCCTACTATATAATAGATTTCTGGTAGGGAAAAAAGTCCTTTCCCAGGTAAACTCCTACCGTGAACGAACTTTAGGGTGATTGTGAGATGAAATGAAGGACCTACAGTTTAACCTGGGATCCGAACCACGGTGGAGGCCTGGCATTAAATGTGCTAAATGACATAAGTGTTGAAACCATTTTAATTATATTTTTATTTAAGTGTTCTTGTTTTTATTTTGTGTTTTATAAGTGTTATTTTTAATTTAAAAACCTATTTTCCCCATTATTTAACTATTTTTCCAAAAGTATTTACTATTTATAAAAATGAGTGTCATTCATATTTTAAGAACATGTGTTTGAATATACTTTTTAACATTTTAAAATTATGAATAAACCTATATGCGAACTCGACTCAAATGAAAAAACCCAATCTTGCAGACCCCTAGTTTTTTTGATTGGAATCTGTTGTTGCCTTTTCAATCTTGTGTCTTGACTCTTGGTAGATGGATAGAATGTTGTGTTTATATTATATTTAATTAAGGTTATGTGGTATAGAGCACTAGGCTAAATCATGGTTTAAATTAGGAGGGTTAGCCAGCACACTTACCTAGGTGATACTGGAGTAGAAATTGTTTAGATATAACACTAAAAAAACACATAAACACATTTTTAGTGTTATATCTAAACAATTTCTACTCCAGTATCACCTATGCAAGTGTGCTGGCTATCCCTCCTAATTTAAACCATTATATAAAAATTAGTGACTGATGTGAGAAGTCCTGCTTGGAAGAAAAGGAGAAATGGTTCTCAAAGGTTGAGACCAGAGGGTTCCTGTATTTTGTTATATATTGGTGATCAAGTTTACACCTTTGAAGCTGAAAAGCATTGCAACCATTGGGGAGGACCCGTACTCTATTAGTATAGCATGAATAAACACAGTGCACACCAAAGCCACCAAAGGTCAACAGTGTCTCCATTTACAAGGCAGCCATCTTCTTAATGTAAAATGCTTTTTACCTTATAGAATAACTACCACAGCCAAACGTATATGTTCCGAGGAAGAAGACCTTAATAAGCATTGTCAACAATTTTAAGGCTTTCACAGCCCAAGGAGACCCTAACATATAGTCAAGTCAAATAAACAGAGCCCTATCCAATTAAGACCCTATCAAGAAACAACCTTAATCACATCACCTCTCACAAAAAATCTTCTCAAGAATGATCTAAGAATTACATTCAAATGACCTCCCCCCCCCTTCCCAATCTCCGAAATATTCTGGTCCACCCTAAATTGCCTGATTCAGCCACAATCAACAACAACATCAGGGCAGAGGTTCCTAACCATGCAACAAATCAAAATGCAGTATCTGCAAAATTCATAAACCTTTCACCTCATCAACAGCAGACTCACACAAATGAAATACCCCATGAAAAGCTACTATACTATGGCTGCACCGCAGAAACATTATACATACTAGTTACAATGCAACTACTGCAATGCTGAATACTTTGGCATCACCGCAGCAACACTCAGACAACAAAAGAATGGTCACCATTTTGATACCAACCACAACGAACCTGACAAACCAATAGCACTTCATACCCAAATATATAATGAACATTTACACTAATTCTAAGTTTTAGAGTAATACGAGCCCTCACCAATAGTTGCTATGCTTCCCAGTTTCGTAGGTGGGATCATGTTCACCAATATATCCATGCACCGTCTCAAACTAAGATAGCCATTTCTCCTTTTCTTCCAAGCAGGACTACTCACACCAGTCAGTAATTTTTATATAAATAATAACTGACAATTTAATAATTCAATGATTAAACATAATATAAATACAACAGTTTATCCATCTACCAAGAGTCAAGACACTAGTTTGAACATGCAAATATAGAATCCAAGCAAAAAAAAAACCTCAAGAAACAGGCAACAACAGTATCTAAGTGACCATGATCTACTTCTAGCCATACTGCCCTAGTCCAGTTGATGTTTTACTCTCTTCTGGTGAAGAAGGGGAATGATGTATCCCAAAAATTTCATAATTATGTGATTTATTGTCTAGTTGTGAACTTTGAGGCCTACAGTTTTCTGGTAAGTGTGTAGGCCTCGCTCTTCTATCCTCTTTTCAATGTTTAATTTAAAATAGCAGTTTTGTGCTATTTTTTCTTTGTTTGTATCTAATATTGGTGTTGGTGAGTTTTTAAATGTGTTGATAAATTTATAACCCAGGAGGCCGATAACAAAATTCCCCGACCCATCCAGAAGTGTTGGTGCCCTGATTGTTAATATCAATCACCTGAAAATGAAGGCTTGGTGCAGGTACACAGTGAATGAATGACGTTGATGACAAGTCCGTGGGTGGAAGCGCGCATGCTGAGCGACCCTGAGCAGACCAGGAAGGTAACCACGTGGAAGAGGTAGGGCAGATGGCGGGCCACATCCAGGCAGTTGTTAAATGACAGCATGAGCAGGTAGCGGGCTAGGATGGCAATGTCATCCCACATCATGTGCTGCTCCAACATAGGGCAGGGTGACACGCATGTCTTGTCCACCACCTGCACCCAAAGACACACCAGTGAAATATGTAAAGCTTTGTGCTTTAAAAATATTAGGTTGATTTAAAAAATATCTGTATATATGATGACCTGTATATTTTATGTACTTTGTAATACACCACCTTTTGCATTGCTTAAAGTCACAAAATATTGTTTTTGTACCGCATCTTACTACTTGTCCAGGATATTTGCATATGACTACATTAATGAGGAGGAAATGATGAAAATTTGGTCAAAAATAAATGTACCAGCATTTGTGTAGTGAGGGTGGGAGGCCATTTAGGAAAAATCACCTTAGTACATATGGCTGAGATTTAAGCCTTAGTCTGCTGTGTGCATACCAATGCAGTTGAAATGGAAAGTAGATAAGAAGCTTAAATTGATATTACCGTAATTCATCGCATATTCATGGCATATTTTATACCTAATTTTTGTGGGGGGAAATAAAAGGGGTGCATCTATTATGTAAACTTTAAAAAAAAGATTTGTTTTTTTGCTCATCTTTTTGTTTCCACCAGTCTCGCACAAGCTTTTAACTCACTGAAAACTCTTGTTCAGTCTCTGAACTGTATATATTTAATATTGTAAAATAGCTTTTGTGTAATAATTTCTTCAACATAGTTATTTTAATATAATGCTTTATTAACTTTAGTTTTGTATTTATTGTTTATTCCTTGGATGTTTTCCCTCTATTTTAAAGAAAGTCCTGCCGTTTTTGAGGGTTCTCCTCCATTTTGAGAGAGTTGAAAGGGAGGGGGAAGAAAGGTTGTTTGTCTTGAGAGAGAAAGCAGTTCAGTTGAGCGCAGTAGTCAGTACACATACAGTGTTTGCCAAAATGGGTACACTAATTGATGCACAAATCGGTGTCCAAGTGTGAGTCAGGTGTTACAGGCCATAATGTGGCCTTCATAATCAAGAAACAAGAGTTTAAGAGACACTGCTGATTTGCCCCTTGTTTCCCCATTCCTTCCTACCCTTAGCCCAACAACCCACAAGGTAGGCCTCCATTGTTGGGGAACCTCATTTGGACGAGGTAAGCAATTCCTATCACAATTTTATATTGGATACAGTCCATTTTCCTTGTTTTCACTTGTTATTTTAATCATTTGTTGACTGGAACGAACAACTCTTTCCACAGATATGCTACTACGTGTTCAGTGAACACTATATAATTTTATCCTGAATCCTGCAGAATAGCTTTTATATTTACCCATAATCAGAAAAAAATATGCTTCGCACGTTAATGTATCACCAACAGACGATCACTAGTTTAGTTTGTGTGGGAAGATGAGTCTTAACATGTTATGTGACTTAAGTTTGGTAACTTTGCCTGCCTGCAAGCCCACTCCCCTTGATACAAACCATGCAACTCTATGTTCCGAAATTGACAATGCGCTTGGGTTGAAAATTCTAGCCTCACAATACATGAGAAGACAACTCTGCATCCAAGGTCAGTAGGTATAGATATTTAGTGGTGCATTAAAATAAGATGGAGGGAGGAGGAAGTGGCTTGGCTCTGTTTACCTTTTAAACAACTATGTGATTACATTTTTTAAACCAATGTACTGAAAAACAGGGTTGAACAACTATGCGGTGGCGATGATTCTGCAGTGAAATACATTAAATCAAAATATCCTAATGTGAAAATTCATGTAACATGAAATCATGATAAAAGTGCAATCAACTTACTCTACAAAGTCTACCAATAACTTTCTTGGCCACAAGCTGGACATTGGCAGATGCTAATGCCACAGCCGTGTCTGCCATTATCTCAACCATGGGTGAGCCAATACCACCAGTCACAGACCGATGAATAAAGCTGTCCAGAACCATGTCAATCAGCTCTGGAACCTAGTAACAGAAAAAAATAGGTTTAATCCGCATATGTAAATTTTTCTGTAAAAATGTGGTTTAAACAAATTAGTTCAAATTAATTAGTGATGCAACATTTATAGTGCTTGTAATATCATAAATCACATAATATCAATGTTTGACTAGAATTGAAAGGGAACTAATAGGGCAGTCGATACTTAAACTAGAAAATTTTAGGTCCAAAATTTCACCTTACAATACAACAATACTGTAAGAAATTAATTATTAAAATCAAGCTTCTTGAAGCCCTTTCTTACCCCTATTTAAGTCTTTCTCCATCCTTAAGTAATATTATTGCCTTTTAACGAGTCCCTCCTCTATATAAAGCAAGCAGCATGTTCAAACTTAATTTTAGACCAAACAAGACCCTAGACCATTAATAAATGACAACTTGGCTTAATGTGGATGGTACATTTTTGGACTCCAACTGAATGTGAAGTCTTAAATTAACTAGGGCTTGACCTCTAGAATTAGAATTAAATGTAAGGACCTGTCCCATATCTGATGGCAAAAAGAAAAAAAAGTCAACATTTAAGTATAATGTGTGTTCTATATTGCAACTTAAAAACTGATGTAAGAGTAGAATTGAAAAGGAAGATAGATTTTAACTACAAATATGTTCATGTAAAGATGTTAACTTGATTTTATTAGCTTAAGATTCAAACTTTAATAATCCGAAGGAGAAGAAAAAATTAAGTTTTGAAATCTCTCTAATATGTGATTAGTAATGTTCAATTGCAGCTCAAAGTTTTCATTAAAGTATTTTTAATGTTTAAAATTGATTATTTACACCCTTAGTATGCTCATGTGTAAATAGTACTGGTTATATTCCATTCACGATAGGTTTTTTACCTGGATGACAGTTCGAAAATCATATGTTTAGGTTTTGGGTTGCCAACACTTGTAAGAGATCACAGTTTTGTTATAAATGTAAAGCTCTTTAATTACCTGTTATATATTACATTTAAAATAACGTAAACTTAAGTTTTCTCAAACTATTTCATTTTTTTTGTCCAACTCTAAACAATATTTTAAACATAATTAAAAGTACTTATTTTTCGTTTTGGAACGTTACAGAATTTGTGTAATATAGTGCATACATCAATACCTTTTAATACAGGCATCGTATTTACTTGGAAAAGAGAAAATTGTTGTCATTTTTTTTACATACAATACATGATTTTATGATTATTTTATCATATTTGTAAATATTTAACTGAATAAAGTATTTTCATCAACTGCGCGTCTGCATCATTGTAAAAAACTTGTTTACCGTTATGTTCAATCATATGGTTTAAATTCGTCAGTCGCCATTTTGAGGCTATGTTCATTAGAAGTTTTTGTGAAAGTGGTGTTAATATTTTTCTAAGGGGAATAAAACTATAAATAAACTTTGTGTCCGACCTCAAATAAATATATAGATAATATTGGCCCAAATTACTGTGGATAACTATCACATTAATATATTACCATCTGTTTTCATTACAGTCATCCAAAGTGATAGATGTCAGCTGTTGACGTAGTGATATATTAGGGGTTACTTCTAGTAACATTTCGAGCTGTCTTTCAGGTAAACTTATATTCCATTCACCGTAGGAATTGACTTCTGAAAGGCCTTTTTCCTTACCATAAATCTAATATATAGTAGTAGGATATTGGTAGGAAAAAAGACCTTTCAGAGAGTAATTCCTACCGTGAATGGAATATAGCTCATGAATGCCTTATAGAATACCTGTCCAATAGAGCCCCATATTTTCGCCTGAATGGAGGGGTACATTTCAACCTCTTCAATAGTCAAAATTATCAGCTGTTCCAGGATCTGTGCAACTTTCAACTGCCGCTTGCTCTCATCGGACGGTTTACAAAACCTGCACACACAAATTAAGTTCAATCTACTGTGTGATAGAAAAGCATAAGGAATAATAAATACCCGTTTTTAGGAAAATATTCGTCGAATCTTTAACTCATTGTGTTCTTAAGTTCCAAACAATATTTGAGATCCAAATCTTTGAAAAAAAAAAGTTCTTATTAAAATTCCCCTCAAAATTTAAATTTAAATAAATTTAAAGTACAATTAGGTATATTAGTGGTCAAACCCAGAAGATCAACCATTTATGAGCATGAAGATCCAAAAGAGAGAATAGATTAAGGGTGTGTTATGTAAAGTGGTCAGGATTTTAGGCCCTTAGCTCTCGACCATTTCATTTATATGTATTAGTTTGCCATTGTTTATTTTGTTAAGTTAATACCATTCTTAAAACACCTTAATTCACTATGAATGTAATAGGCTTGCTTGCAAGTGCCCAGTATTTATAATATTCAATAAACATTTAGTAACACTTTATATATCATTTTACAAAATACCACCTCCCCCATCTTAAGTTTATTAACAATCACGTTAACATTATCGAGGTACTGAGAGTACTAACTTATAGTACATTATTGTTTTCCAATCAGTTAGGCCCATTTTAATGAATAACATTCAGCATCTTCAATGTATTGTTCTTTTCTAGGCCTAATTTAATCTCTAGATTGCTAAATTAATGAGTTCAAATGTTTAATTACAAGAAAGTGTGGGGTTTTATGTTAGTTATAAGTTTTCCAAATCATAATCAAAGTTATACAACATATGTTTTAAATTTCAATTCATTAACTTCACTTTTAGGGCTTTTAACTTTTAAATATAGTAGTTTTTATTCTTGTAAAGTCTTTGTTGAAATCATTGTGTCATCTAAATTTATTACTTATACCTTTTACTTTGAAGCATTGTGCTATTTTATTTTATCTGTACCCGGAAGCTGCGAGACCTGTGGCTCACAGTGGAAAGGGGAGGTTTGGCGCGAACAGCCAGCCAATCAACACATCAGATTGTAGCATCTGTTTTTATAATACTAATAAGTAGAGACACGGATATTTCGCGAGGCTTCACGAGTTGTGTTTTTACAAACTTTTACTTGAAACATTAAAATGTCCATAGAAACATCATTGTGGCAGTTTTGACTGAAAATATTGATGCGAAATAAAATGAAATTAAATCTATTCGCAAAATTGACAATTTGGCCATTTAAATGCGAATTATGGTCATTTTTTCAATCTAAAAGCGAATAAATTATAAAACATTGCTGGCATTAGCAGCCATTCATTCTGAGAATTGAAAAAAAAAAAAAATAACACCAACTGAACCAATATAATTTTCTTTCAAAAGAAAATTTATTTCCCTCAACCAAAGACTCGCTTTAAAAAGTGTTAAAACTGGCTACTAAAACGGCAATATTGGGCACCCAAGGCAAGTATTTAAAGAATTAGAAGCCAAAAACAACGCCATTATTAACTTTGTGTTACTCGTTAATAAGATAATTTTGTTTTTAACCTCTCTTGTATTTATTTAATATTTAAACATGCCTAAAGTTTTAAGTATTTTTTAAAGAGAGCGTGAGTTTGGAAAAGAAGTATTTTATATATTTGATAAAGTTAAAAAATAATGATGTGCAAATTGTGCGACACGGAAGTTGACTGGTTCAGAAAAGACATGTGTTTGAAGCATATTAATAGTGCCTTGTATAAAAGGAAAAAAAAAAAAAAATGTTTCTGATTCATCAAAACAAGCAACCCTTGAAAATTCACTAATAAAGTCTAAAAACTCAAAAGAAGACCGCAAATAATTCGTTATGGATACCACGAAAACATTTATGGAAGACAATATTCCCTTTGAAAAAATAGATCATCCTTCTATGCGATGTTGGATGGATAAATATGTGAAAGGTAACCATTTTGAAGATATTTTAAAAATTTCCTTTATTATTTAAAAATCAAAACTACATAAGGTCCAATTATTTTCCATTCTTTTCTGGTTTTATTTTCCTAATGACAAAATAGTGTTTCTTTTAATACTTTTGATTATTTACTAATTTATCAAAAAAATAGATGAGATAGAAATGTTTGATTTGGGTTATTTTCAAGATGTTTATCACACTTTGTCAACCAACATAGTCTAATATTAATTTGTTCTATCAAAAATTAGTATGCTTACAATTCGGTTTTAGGTGGAGGAGACCTCCCTAAGGCAGAAACTATCAAAAGTGTTTGGATCCCAGAAGTTAACCAAAGACAAGAGGATAATATCAATGACAATGTAAAAAATCAGCAAGTTGCAATTCTTTGTGATGAGACAACTGATAGAAAGTAAAGGACGGTGTGTTTTTGTTATTTTGTTGAAAACATTACGTGCTGATTCGAAGCAAAGCTTGTTTGTTGGTGCAGTTAAAGTTTTGCAGAACGCTTCAGCAACAGAATGTTTACAGGCACTTGTGGACACCATCACCAAGTATGAGATTCCTTATGAAAATGTAGTTTGTGTTGCGACAGATGGTGCGCGTTACATGACGAAAAGTGTGGCTTCTTTGAAAGTTCTCTTAAGCGATAATTTTCTGCATATACAGTGCTGGGACCACAAACTTAATTTGGTTCAAAATTATTGGTCAGCAGAGCTGCCAGAGCTGGATGAGTGGGTTACTAAAGCAAAGGCTGTATTTTTGAACAATCGAAAGAGAAAACATAATTATCTAGCATTTCTGAATGAAAAATACAGTAAAGGTGAAAGTTTGCTAAACTATTTCCAAACCCAGTTTTAACGCGATGGAACTCTTAGTTTTGTTCAGTGGTGTACCTCTGTGAATATTTGGTGGATCTAGTGGAATATTTTTCCACATTGGAGAAGGTGACAGCAGCACTTAAGTACTTCCAGGATATGTCAAATGATAAGGTAACCCTAATGTTGATTGAATGCCAAGCAACATTTTTAATTGAGCACTGTTCTGAATTGGTGAAATTAATTACTATACTTGAAGGTTCTACCTATGCCTTCAGTCATAAACTGTATGGTAAAGTGACAGAGCTACAAAGTAATTTTAAACTGATTTCTGACATGAACTACAGAGAAAAAACACAGTAAAAATTGAAAATTCTTCCAACTCTAAAACAAGCAAATGTCAAAAGTCAGTTTCAATCTTTAGGACGGCAGTGCCTTATAAAGCTGAATTCACTCCATCAGTCAGACCCATCCAAAACATTTTTTGAAAACATTGGTACTCTTTTTGACATTCGCTCGATTAGGACAAAACAAGTTAATTCTGATCTCTCCCAATCAGTTCGGAAAATACCATTTTTAAAATCCTGCTCTGAAATTAATTTTCAAAGATGATACTGTGCATTGCAGACACAAGTGAGAGCTTTGCAAAGCAATAGTAAAAAAGTTGACATTTTGGACATATTGTGTGGACTGAAAGAAGACCATGAAGAGTTTGCCATCAACAGCATAAAAGCAATATGGATTCCAGTGTCTAATGTTGACAGTGAACGTGCATTTTCGGCATATTCCAACATTATGTCAGATAAGCACACTAACTTGAAAATTGAAATTTGGAAACAATGTTGTCTTTGTACTTTGGTGATTGATGGGAAGTATGTTGATAAAAGGTATGGACATTTTTGTCTTATAAAATAATTCAGTGCAAGTACTTTCTAAGCTATTTGAGTTAATTTATTACCATTACCTTAAAAAAACCTCTTAAGATTTTTTATACCAAAAATCAGGGTCTTCCCTTTTATTTACCGAAATTCTACTTTTTATTTAACGAAATCAAGTAATTTTATTTACCGAAAATCATGGTTTTACCCTTTTATTTACCGACTTTTTATACCGAAATCCAACTTTTTATTTAACAAAATCCAGTGGTTTTATTTACCACAAATCAGGGTCTCTACTAATGGGTTAGGAATGAGCAAGGTTGAATTTTGAGGAAATGTACTCACATTTGCATAACGTGAGTGAGAAATTCATTTAGGAAAAACCACACTCAGTACAATCAAGCAGGATCGAACTACAATCTCCCTGTCATCGGCAAACTAGCAAGAAATCTATGTTAAAAGTAGGGTATGCTTGGGAAAAGATTGGGAACTCATCTAGCCCTGTAAGTAAGACGAGAATGGCTATTTCCCGTAAGGTTTCAGGCACAAGAGTTGGAGTTTGTATGTCTAGATAGTTGGTGTATTGTTCATACATGTTTTAGATTTTTATTGGTAAAATTAAAATACATTTTATTATAATTATTTTGTATCAACACTTATTTCATTGGAGACTAGGGTATAATATAATACCTCTCGTCTCACCTGACAAGGTTAGCAAGCCATGGGGTCATGTACTCCAGACAAAGATGTTTGAGCTCGATACTAGATACTCGGAAACCCTGGATACACTCCTCAAGGAACTCCAGAGTCAAATGGGGCTCATTGGTAGCCAATTTCTCACTGACTGACTTGATGAAAATTGTGTTGTTGGAGGGAATACAAAGCCCTGCAAACACAAAATATCACAAATCATCTTGAAGCATAAACATTTCCTGTTAAAATGTATTTACTATTAAGGTTTATATTTTCATATACAGTAGAGTTTCGTTAATCCGAACTAATTGGAACCAAGATTTTTGGATTAAGTAAAATCTTTCCTTTAATGTAAATTAAAAATTCACTCTAAGGTCTAATGAGTGTGTCTACATGTGTGCTATTAACTAGAGCTGAGAGATGGAGGCGGGGTGGGGTAAGTAACAGGTTCACGACAAAAGAGACTTAGTGATTTTATGAACATGCCAAACAAAAATTGTTGTAAGTTCCCTAGAATATGCTATTTTCATCATTTTTGAATTCAAAACAAACTGAATGAATTTAAACATGGTTTCTTTTTGCTACTTTGTTTATTACAATAAGTTTTGTTTTAAAATTAAATTTGTTTTTTCTCCCTCTTTTGTTTGGATTAATCAGATTTTCGATTTAACAATACTCTATTGTATGTTATATATTTGGAAGAAGGTAAAGAAAAGGTGGATAGAAACATAAAAAAGGAACGGACACAACATAACTTTTACAATGAACAGAAGAGCATAGTTCACACATTACGTTTCTGTAATTGGACAAAGAGGTTATGGGTGCCTCTTGAAGAAAATAAATCGTTAGCATCCACCCTGCCTTAGAATACGAGTGGAGAATGACCTTGAGCACCATACAATTCCTGGATATCTTAGTGGTTAGAGCATTAACCAAAAGCTACAGGTCCGATTCATGTGTTCAGGTGTCATTTTTTAACTTAAAGAATATAAATGGTATAGCTAGAGCGAAGTGCTCATGATAAATATTTTCATTTAATTTGGTCAAAAAACCAAAAGAGAGAAGATGGTTTGATCATATTATTTGTAAGTTCTGTAGTGAATCTTTCAATTATATGAAAAATTTTCGAGCACACCTAATGTTATCTAAAATAATTATTTATAAATAATGTTAATATAACTGTATTTTTAATTTTAAAATATTTTATATTATTAAGAAGTTTAATTTTTAATTTCCAAATAAGTATTTGTAAGAGATCTGCCCTTGAAATTGATTATGCTTATATAAATATAATGTAAAAAAAAATATGACAATTTGACTATATATTTTACATTTAAAAAAAATATACTCATCAAGTATTGAGCATAATAAAATATTTTTGCTAAGCTCTTACATTTTGTGAATAGGCACCTCACAAAAATCTAGTGATTCAAGAGATAATACTTACCAGATGTCTCGAGCAGCTGCCCCTCTATCTTGAGGTCGAAAGTGGCAGTAAGGGCACACAGCTGATTGTAGGCTGCAGTTCTAAGGTTTGGATCAGAAGACCCCAGGTTCAAGAGGGCCATGTTTAGGAGGGTGCCAGGCACGTCCTTAGGTCTAATTTTCTGATGGACTGTCACTGTGTCCTAACACAATATCAGTGGCAGGGTTAGCATTAGTGACAATTTTGTTTATTAATCTGATGAGTGTACCATCACAGGCTGTTCAAGTGCAAAGTGTAAAAATTAAATAATCTTACTTTTTTTTATGACACTAAAACAAGATATATAACGACTTATGGCAATACCATAGTAAAAATCATACATGGGAAACCATTTATAGTACACCTAGTCAGAAATCAAATACTGATCTGCCCCTTAAGGGTGATTAGAAGTACTGTTAAGTCATGTGTCTCCCTCCTACCACTCAGAACTCACCTAAATTAAAGAAGGTTGAGGAAGGTGTATTTAAAATTAAAATAAGTCAGCATTCATCTGGAGAGAGCATGGACAGTCAAAATGTGTGTTGTGTGTGGGGGTGGAGGGTGAGGTAGAGTGATTTTAGCTATTCCCCCACCCCCTTCCACTCAGTTTGAATCACCAAGCACAATAGTATACGACTAGATCTCTGAAGTTAGAATTTTGTCAAAGTTTGACATATTTCTCATTAGTTCATTTAACATCAAGGTTAAAGAATACTGTCTCTAAAAGATATGGATGATGATAATTTAATGTATTAGTTTTTCCAAGCATTTTCTGGTTTTGATCACAATTTTTGTCTCAGAGAGCATCACAATCCCTTGATACCTTCCAAGTTTTAAAATCCTACGGTTTTAATTATCAGATTTTTTTTTTTGCATAGTGCTTTATTACCTGGATGGACTATCAACATTTAATCACACTATTGGGGATGGTTGAGGAATGTAGGATTTAAAAGAAACTTACCTACATTTATGTAAGGGTAGAGTGTGAAACCTTCTGGGAAAAGTCAAACCTGGCAAGAATTCAAACACTTAAGTACCTACCAGTTTGCAACAAACAAAACTAGGTTAACATGTTGTTATGCCAGTATACCTAGCGACGCTAGTTTTAATCACTATAAATTGATTATTTTATGACTATATGAATGTGACTTAGAGGTCACCAAAAATAATCAACTAGCTCAGCAGGTATTTTATCTGTGAGCAAATGGAGTGCTTGTAGTATGCTCCACCAAAATACAAGGCTGCTATAGTAACTTAAGTCAGTAAGAAACCATCAGAATTGGGGGACCATTACAGTCTTAGGAAGTAAAATTATCAATTTTTACCATTATAAATTATTTCATTTCTATTTGAGTTTTGCACCTTCCTATGGTTATTATAATGATTTAAAAGAAGCTATAGCCTCCCCAAGCATTGCGACACTATCAAAAAAATACCACAACCCCTGATGGAAAGGTGACCCTTAATTTAAATATCACCAGTTTAGAGAAAGTGCAATTCCATCAGGATACAAGGGGGATGGAAGAAATATAAATATAAATTATTTGTGAGAAATAACCCTAAGTGCGCTCAGGTGAGATATGAACCTCTACTTCCCAATCACCGGCAATACAGTCTGTTGGGAGCTTAACACTTTAGACCAACTGGCCAGCAGTGAAGGTGAAGTTTGGAATGAGCCATCATATCACATCAATTATCGAGTGCATACTTAACCAATGCATATTTGGATATTTTTTTTATCTCACTAATATGTATGTATATATATATATAGGGAATAGGAATGAGGAGGGTATAATTTAGAGAAAATATACCTACATTTGTGAGGACCATAGGAAACAATTAAAGAAAAAAACCTAACTCCCTGTGAGAATTCGAGAGCTGACTTTCCTGTCTCACCAGCTACAAGGCTGTAGCCGGAGGGAGAGGAGTGGTTAGGGTTCAAACCCCCCGCGAAATTTTATGAACAAAATATATATGTCTTTATTTATGGTTCAAACAATATAAAAATTGAGATACAAATAAAAATTAGGGGGCTGTGTTACCATAAAAAGCACTTCAGAGATTTTCTAGAAGTGTTTATTATTTAGAATTTTTTCTAGCTTCCAGCAATTGGGGTATGTGCCCACAAACCCCCCAGACCCCAACCCCACCCCCCTAAAATTATTGGCTGGCTACGGCTTTGACCACTTAACCAGACTAAAAGAGTTGATATTTAAATCCCATGCTCACCGATGTAGGCATTTGAGGGTACTAAAATTGAGAGGCTCAGGGCAAATACATTATAACCCTCATTTTATGAAAAAATGTGTTATCATTGATTTCTAGTAGCTTACCTCTTGAACTACAAGCTGTTTTATAGCCAATCAAGGCCTAGAGGATAGCTAATATTGAGGAATATTTTATAACTAGATTTTAGAATGTCATAAAAGTTAGTGAATATATATCCTCTAAATTTATGAGGGTTATCAAGTTTTGCTCCAACCCCCGTCAATTGTGGTGTTATTGAAGTAAACAACACTACTGACTGGTTGTGAAAGCTCCCAGCGATTGCGGATGTGGATGATAGCCTGCACGATGCTGTCACAGTCATTGTGAATGAAGGAGAGGGGTCCAGACTCATTGGCGATGGTGAGTGTGAATTGGTTGTCATCCACCAAGCACACCTCCTCAATCTCTGATGCATAGTACACATCATTCAACAGCACAGAGTGGGACAGGACTTTGGTCTTCTCTGCAGAGGTTATCTGGATGGCTGTGGGACCAACCTGGGTGACATAATTATTTGTATGATCGAGACCGTTAAGCTTCAGTTAGTGGCCCACTATCCTTAAGATATTGGTTCATATTCCAGTCGTCAAAATTAAGACCTTGTGTGATGTGAGCTTCAGAAGACATATGAGTGATTTGTTTACAGCAATTATTTAGCCTTTATAGTGTTAAATTTGGAAGAAGACAAAGGAAAGGTGGATAGAAATATACAAAAGGAACCAACACAATATGGCTTTTAAAGTTAAAAGAAGCCTCACAGAAAATATATAATGTAAATAAAGGATATTATTTATTGCTATAATGTGAATTTACATTTATCTATGGGGTAAATTAATGGCTTGGGATCTGCTATGTAGGTTTGTCCTAAAATCACGTTTGGTTAAACCAACTTGAAATTTCATGGCTACCAGAATGTAAGCAAACCTTTAAATTCTCTCCTTAAACATCTACATCCAATTCCTAACCTGACACCCAACTTATTTAACCAAAATCCTAAAAATGTTCGTAACCTTAAATATCCTTCAGTAGGCCTTTGTGATGATGTCATTTTGAATTTGTGAAATTAATGAGTGGGAAGTAACGATTTTCCACAGAGATGAGAAGTTTTCTAAAATATTTATCTAATTTAGGTTTGTATTGACTATTTCATGTTTATTATATTAGTACAAACATTAGATGTCATTTTTATTCCAATTGAAGTATAAATAAACACATCATTTGATGATAGAATTATATACTTATGACAACTTGCTCATACTAATAAAAACATAAGTTAAATGTAGTAGTAGATGGGAATAACATTTTTGCATTGAGTCAGGAAAAAGGAAAAAAAAGCTATGATTCAGTTTCAGTTATGAATTATGATTAAATATTTTACCATCTTGTAAAAGTTTTTTATAATAAAAATGTGTGTACTAAAAAGGTTTAATTTTAAATATTTTGAAATTATAAGGGAATGAGAGATCAACATGAATGAATGTAAGAGGATGTGTCAGACGACTCGCAGAGGCGGGAAGCTCCAATGATGATGAGTTTTTCAAATAAAAATTAAATAATACTTACATAAAAGGTGTTTAATAAATTTATCAGGCAGGGTTCAATAAAACACAAATTATAAAACAAATGTTGTAAAGAGTACAAACTGAATGGGTAGTAAGATTGCAGTGCTAAAAAAATGTGACTGTATGACCTTCTTAATTTATCACCTTTTTAATCTTTTTTTGTACAAATAAATAAATTCTAAAACTAGCTTTCAAAACTAGTATAATATATACCAGAAATAAAAAATACATTAAATAAATAATTTGTAATGTGAAGATAATCAACAGCCCGTATAATTAATTGTAGACCTACTTGAATAGAAAAGCTTCAAAGATAGAAATGATTTTTTAGTTACAGATGTAGTCGTATTAAATATACCATTAGTGAATTTTAAAAATGACATCTGGAGACGAGAATTGAACCTGAAAATCTTTACTTAGCCTGCCAATGTTCTACCCTAAGGTATCCAGGAATTGTCCTGTGCTCGGGGCTATTCTTCACTTCAATGGTAGATCATTGGCACATTAAGCCAAGGGTCACAGTTTATATTCCTGTGTCTTAGCGTTAATTTTCAATTTTATAAATTTACTGTAGTAACTGTTCATGTGTTTATGCACAATAAAACAATCAGACATCTTAGCTCAGTTGGTAGTGTGTGTGTCTACTGAGCTAAGGGTCCCAGGTTCAAGTCCCAGCATGGCCGAAAAATGTATCATTGGTGAAATGTGGGTTTACACTTTCACAGTAATGAATTAACAGATGGGGTCTGAATGTTGTTGTGCTTGTCCTGGTGTTAAGTTGGATTGTAGAGTATATGAAGCTACGACAGGCCTAGCAGGCCGGTAGTGGAAAATTTATGGATTAAATAAAAAACTGACCCAGACCATAGGCTGGAAACAGTAATGGATGTAAAAAAAAACATACAACAGTGACATATTTGAACTAGCTGGAATTAATAAAAGGGGCCACATTTTCTTGTCCATAATAAGAATCGCTAAGATAGGAATTTTCTCAACTAAGCCTGTATTTCCGGTTATCTCTTATGTTTTAGTTATTAATTGTGATATTACAGCGAGAATTGTCAAATATATAACAGTCCTGCTTGGTACAAGGCGAAGTCTATTCTGTTAGTACATGTTGAAGACATAAAACATTACAATACACAGCCACAGATAACTAGTCCTTAGGGTAACACCTGTGATGCTCAACTTAGTCCTGGATAGACAGCGTAGTTCCTCAAATAGCCATAGGACGCTTTTATCACATTATTAGACTACATATTTGTAAGAAGGTACAGGAGAGGTGGAGAGGAAACATTAAAAAGTGAACAAATATGATATGGCTGTTACAATGAAAAGAACAGAGTTCACACTTTACATTGCTGCCACTGGACAAAGAAGTATTGGCTGTCTCCTTAAGAAAATAGACCGTCACTGACCAATAGCCTGACCTAGGTTTTATTCTATCAGCGCTCATAAGGGAGGAGTGCGAAATGCGCAACACAACTTTATCAAAAGAGGAAACCAAAACTAAAAAAGGGAGAAAAACATGTAAAAGGTATAACACTATGCAACGCAACACAAAGTAATTTTAATGTCTTCTAAGACATGAGTGTTGAAACAATTTATATTATATTTTTGAGCATTCTTATTTTTAGACTATAATTTTTTAAACTGTTATTTCTAATTTAAAAACCAATATTTTTATTATTTAAACTTTTTTCAAAACTATTTACTATTTATAAAAATGAGAGTCACTTTTATTTTAATAACATGTGTTATATATTTTTTAAATCTCATGTTTTAAATATGTGATATTTACATTTCATGTTTCTTTTAACTGGACACATTTTAAATATTATACTATTTTACTTTTAAAATAAACAAATACATAAGCTTAACCTTTTAAAATCATGAATATACTCGAAATTAGGAGCTTTTTGAAATACTAAACCCAAATGAAAAAACTCAAGATTGCAGACCTCTATTTGATAAAATGATGTAGACTGATGAAATAGATCATGGTAGAGCATGTCAACAATAATGATGAATATATTCTCCTACAAAAAACCAAGGCAAACACTTTTGATAAAAATTTAACTTGGGTTGAATCTAGGAAAAGTTCTTTAGTGTACAGTTAAATTAGTTTTTTGATATTGGGGCAAATCTCCTTTGAAATTTTGAAATAATTTAATATACTTTTGAACATGATTTAATTCCTGTTTTGCTGGCTCAAAATTACATTATTTTAATAAAATATGTCTTCCATCCAAAACCACCGACAAAGAACACACATTCAGTGTATCCAAATAAAATGTTCCAGTTAGATGCACAGGCCTTACTGATATGAATTGTGTATCTAGTGACGTGATCTTGAAAATTTGTTATTTTTTACTGTTCTAAATGTTCCAAATCTTTCATGTCTGTGGGTTTTTTTATCGTTTGTTTTCTGTTGATCCGGATATTTTCTAGCTGGGCTGCTTTGTTTGTTTAAGTATTTATTAAGAGCTTGGAAGTTATGTGGAAACTGCACTGGATACAAGTGTTGGTTTATCTTTGATTACCTTTGTCTTGAAACAATTGACTGTCAGTATATAGTTCACTAAAGCCTACTAAAGGCCTATACTTAAGGCTTCAAGAATTCTAAGGACTCATTTCTAAGAATTATATTTGTTCATCTAGTTGTTCATTATATTTTATATAAAATGTTTATGATGTTGAAGAGGTTTATGTAGAGTTCAAAATTGTCTTATCATTAGCATAAAAGAGGGGCCTTTGTTTTGAATGGAATAGCCTTAGCGGATGTAAAGAAGAAGGGGTGATCAAGGCATGTTTACTAGTCATGTTTGAAAGGATAGTTAGTGGTGACGCATACGCGGTGGCTTGCAAGTAGGACAGAGTGAGTGAAAGAGATATTATTAGAAGGCATATTTCAAGGTCAACACTTTGTGTGCAACAGACTAGAAACAGTGTGAAAGAATGAGAGGGTGAATTTAAGGAGTGAAATTACCCGGGGGGAAAAAAATAAAGTACTAGTTAATACTGGACTGTTGAAATAATTCTTCACCTTTATTACTTATTTTATAAATATTAACTGATTATTATATTTAATGACTTTAAAATATTCATTTTGTCACTATCACTATTATTTGCTCAGAGAATATTATTTAAAATATAAATAATGATATTACTAATGTTAACTATTTTCATGGAAAAGATGAAAACAAGTAAACAGAATCTTGGCCGTTGAATAACTATGTGCAGTTTTGGAATAATTAATCTAAATTATTAACAATTTATGCTCGCAGTTGAGTATTTTAGATTTTTATCAAAGTGGTCTAAAGACTTACATACCTTGTACTTCGTCCTCCCCCTTTTTTCGAATATTTGCCACGGCAGATTTAAGTTTTTTATTATGATTAGATTTTATCTTTATTAATATTTTACTAAGAATTTAATGAACAAAAAACTGTCTATAATCATGTTTATTGTTTTGTATGCTAGCTTTGTAATATTTAAGAAAATAAAGCAAACGATCTGCATCAGCCTGGTCGGCAAAAAGGCTAATTGGTCCATCCCTAGCTAAATACCTTAATGGCAACTTTCGTATCTTTGTGAGAGAGTTTGAGTGCATTATTGAACACTTTGAGATCTTCATCAAGAGAGAGTGTAGCACCAGGCAGCTTTTGCTGGTCTGGGTCGATGAAGTCATTCAGTCTTGTAGGAGCTTCAATGAATATTAACTTACGGTTACCCTGAAACAGAACATATATTCACTATTAACCAAAGTTTTTCCACACAAACATTCAAATCACTAATTGTCCAAATCATGTTAAACAAAACTATCTTGTTTTATTAAAATTATTTTTAAAATAGCAAACATAGCATATTTTGATAGCAGCTTTGTTTTTACTTTGAATTATATTCAATAACGGCTGTGGGGATGTGTGTGTGGGGAGAGCCTTGAAGCCAATGCTAATTTGCTTATGAAACAATGAAAGATCAACCAGGTGCTCTTAATCAATGTTGGTGGCTAGCATATGTTTAGTGTCAGTTTATGTCAGTTGTGTGTTTTGGATTACTTTAACAGGTCATAATTTAAATAATTAAAGTGTTTGTTTTATCTTTTGTTCTCTATGCCATATTTATTTTAATTAAAAATAAATCTATGCCTTCAACATATACGTTTGGATCAAATCCTTTTCAAATATATATTTATAAGGTTACTTTTAAAAGTGTGATTGTTCTAACTGGTAGACCAACAACTGATGATGATTTAAATATTATTTTGACATACAATATATACTATATTTATTATATTCTAGAATGATTAAATCCATTTTATACAAGCCAAGAATTTTATGACAGAAATAAAAGCAAGCCTTGAAACATTTTTATTTTTTACCCCATTTACAAGATTACTTGCCCAGCTCCCAAGCCCAACACCTGCCCCTGTTGCTTAGACAAAATAATCTCTCAAACATTTTATTATACTGTGGAAGAAGATACAGGAAAGTAAGGGTCTGTTCACGGTAGGAATTGTTTTCTGAAAGGCCTTTACCCCTACCAGAAATCTATTATATAGTAGGATATTGGTAGGAAAAAGAACCTTTCAGAGAGTAATTCCTACCGTGAATGGAGTATAGGAACATAGTTAAGAATTTGAATTGTTGCCTTTGGAAAGAGAGGAATCCAATTCACATTTCACACTGCTGCCACCGGACAAAGAGGAACAAAGTTTCACACTTCACCCTACTAACACCCTGGACAATGCAAATTTGTCTTGGTTGGCTAAAATGTCATTAGCAAATTCCATTCTGTGCTAGTAAATTAAAAAAAAAAATTGCAATGATTGTTTTTTTTGTAGATTCTCCAAGAGGCTATTCACAAATAAATTGAAGTATAGTTGGATCCCAAACGTCAACCACAAACTCTACCATTAAATAACAATGTGACCTGGGATTAATGTGGATATCTCAATGGAGGAGGGTTGCTGCACTAAGACAACATTATCAAGTTCAACCACCATGTCTAGCTGTTATTTTTTCAATATATATTTTTGAACATCAAACATTAATTCTAATATTTGGTGTAAAATAAATGTAATAAAGTAAAAAACGCACCCTGAGGGGGGCCAAGATACGGTCGTGGAACTTTGTGTATTCGCGCACCCAGCCGTTACAGTTGTAGATGTATGATGCATGGATGTTATCATATGCCACCTCCGGTAGAACGTAAAACCACTTTTGTAGGAACTCCGTCCTGGCAACAACCAGTGTTTACAGAATTACACACACTTACAAAGTAAACAGTTCCTTTAAATCTTAAAATGAACAAGAAAAGTCTGACATTAGATTTGATTGTAGGTCCTTTAAAAGAGGAGGACCTGTTGTATTTATTAATTAAGTTCACTCTACACACTTGCAATATGTGGCTCAAATTCAATAAAATATTGACCCTAGAGTGATAATTTGACAGAAACTTGATCCATAGAAGTTGGTTTAGCTTTTACTTTCTAAAGATCACCATCAGGAAGAACAATTCACTGGTGAACCAGTAAATGTAAATCAAAATGAAATCATCAATGAAAGTAAAGGAATGTGTAACCATTTTCTGAGCATATTCATGTCTACCTTTAAGAGCGTTCATCATAGAAGGCCCAACTCAGCTACTGGCTCGCATCTGCATTTGTATATTTGCACGTGAAGTATGAGAAAAAATGGAAAAAGAAAAGACCTAAGATATGCCAGAAATGTGTGCAGTGCATTCATATTTGAATAATTACTCAACATTTTCGCAAGTGCTTATCTTTGAAGCCATTCTAAAATGGTCAAATACGGCCTTTTCAATGCACTTTTTATCCATATATCATTGAATATTTCAACAATGTTCAGTATTAGGAACCTTTATTTACCCACTATCTCCATTAATGTTTAATTAGAAATGATTCACATGTGTGTTCATGTAAATTTACAATTTCAAGCCAACAGTGAGTGGATTGGCATGTGATGCATGCTCTTAATAGCAGTTCCTAAAACCTTTCACTAACAAAGAATATTTTAAATTAAAGAAAACTAAAAACTAAAATTAAGAAAATGACAACATGTGTATAGGAGTTGATGAAACTGATTTCTTAGAATGAATTTAAGTAGAGCACTTATTAAACACACTAATTAGTTGACAAGACATGGCATGATTAAAGATACATATTTTTTTTAATAAAACTGAGATAACTCAAGAACATTAAATAACGCCAAACACAATAATGAGATATGCAAATATTGATTATGTATTGTAGACTGAACTTTAATCAGAAACAAATTAGTTGAGGGGCATTGCTGTAACACCACAATTAAGTGCAAGGATAGGTTAAGTTATCCTACAAAATATGTATATTATATAAGATTTGATGATTCAAAAAATTTTGAATTCAAAACTCAAATCCTTGAAATATCCCCCCGCCCAACTTTTCAAGTGAAATTTGTTTTAAAGCTCTAATACTGCTTATTGGGGGTTTAAAACAAATATTATTTATAGGATAAGCTTAATAACCAAGCCCCAGACGAGTAATTTAACACTTGACTACTGAATATAATATATTATGAATCATATTATTAATGTTTTAATGGATAGATTAAAAGAAAATAATGTTAACATTAATTTATTTAGTTACTTTTTGTATTTTATATTATTATATTTATGTGTCCTCTTAAGTTCATAACTATTCTAAGATTCAGATTCGGATTTGAGATTCAAAATTAATTAGAGATTCGAATTCAAGATTCAAATTTATAAAATAGTGAATTTGACTCAACGCTATATTAAACATATGTTGATAGGAGTTCTATAAATATATTTATGGTTCGAAACTACAAGACTCGTCTTGTCTTACCTGAAGCGATTGTCTGAACAGGTGTGCGTGAAATCCACAACCAATTCAAAAGGAGCGTGGCAGAAGGGTTTAAGCGTGAGAATCACATGGTAAATCAGCAGGTCACCATTGGTCTCACCGATTCTGTCACAAGAAAAACTACCTTGCCTAACTACAGACATCCTCAGGGTTTAAAAACAAGAGGAGCAACTTAGTAAGAAGGTATAAAAAAAATTGTTAAGTAAATAGCACTTGGATGAAACATTTTAAGACTAAAGAATAATTTACTAACTTACATAGAATGTTTTCTAACTGAAGGTATGATAATACAGACTTAGCATGAAAATTAGCATTTGTGATGAAAGAATGTTTTATACACAAGTGTGTTGTGAAGGTAAGTAAAAGATTGTTGTATAAATGAATGTGTTGTGAGGGCAAGTGATATAGTGTTTAATAAATGAGTGTGTTATGAGGGTAAATTATTATTATTATTATTATTATTAGCACCGCGTCTTACTACCCGTTAGGGTTATACGCACTTACACTAATGTGCAATGGTAGGGTGATTGTGAGATGAAATGGAGGACCTACAGTTTAACGTGGAATCCGAACCACGGTGGAGGCCTGGCATTCCTCACATTCACAAGATGTCTTGTCAGAGGTGAAGGAAGGGTTTGGTAATCAGATAAATCTGTACCAGGACCGGGGATTGAACCCCGGCCGCCAGCATAGAAGCCTGACACCTTACCCCTAGACCACCAGGTCACCATGAGGGTAAATGAAAGCTTGTTTTATAAGTGTGTGCAGGCGCAAATTCGAGGGAGCGGAGGGGGGGGCCAAAGGGTCAGTTTACACCCCTGTGAAAGTTAGAAAATTAATATAAAAACAAAATGAAAGTTCAAATTTTAAAAAGAAAATAAAACAGATAAATTGTATACCATTTTAAATCTTTTTACGAGTAGACTCCTCTTAAGTCGGGTCCACACGCGCATTATTCGTCCACATTTATTCATTGTTTGATATGACTCATGTAAGTGTGAAAAACATAATATTTGTTTTCATGTAAGAAAATTATTGTCATGCATAGCAAGTAACGAACATTGTTCCACATAGAAACGGTATATTACTACACATCAAAGAAGACGAATGAATAATCACCTTAGAGTAGTTCATCCATAAATACCAAATATAGAGTATGTGTGGACAGCAGTAGTGATGGAACTGTGGGGGACTCTGACCCCCCATACCCCAGGAAATAATTTACCCCTCCTTGGAATAAATCCCTCCCCCCTCCTACCCAATATATTTCAAATCCTCTGATATTATCAAATATGAAGCTGAAACATAGAATTAAATTAAACTCCAAACGACTTCTAGATGCATTCTATTGTCAAAAATTTGCCGGAGAAGACAGCTTAAAATAACTAGTAGACTAAAGGCACCTAACTGGTAGAAAAATTCGGGGGAGGAAAGCTCTAAATAGCTTCCAAATTCATCCAATTTTCAAAAATGTCTTGGGGAGGACAATTCCAAATTTTGAATTTTATGAAAGAATTCAATCTTCAAAATTTTATCAGTGGAATACCACTTCAAAGATTATCTTCTAGAGGTATCTAATTATCATAAAAAGTTAAGGTGAGGATCATTCTAAATAGCTTCGAGGGGCATCCAAATTTCAAAAATGTCTAGGTGAAGAACACTTTAAATGGCCTATAAAAGAACCTAGTTAAAAAAAAATCAAGTGAAAGACTACTCATAGCTTCTAGAGTGAACCATTTTCAAAAAATTGTTGAAGGAGGGCCACCCAAAATAGTTTATAAAAACTATCTGTTTTTAAATAAACGGTACAGAAATCCACACAGACTTTCTCGATCTATTGTTAAAAATGGAGATATTTACTCAAAGCTTGTAATATATGTGAAACGAAATAAGATATACTAGCAAACCCAAGCATAAATTGCACTATGATTATGTAAAGCATTTTTTGAGTTCCAGTTTCAAATTTTATGATTTTATTTTTAAAGAATTAATGTCCTCATTCGTATGTTTGGACCAATATTGGGTTCACAAGGGTCAACCATTCCTATTAAAATTTCGACTTCTAGTTAAAAATTTTGACACTTTATTAGCTGTTGCACAACTTCAGGTCCTTGCATTGCTATTAAAATCTTCATTTATAAATTTTGACCAATAAAAAATGTAAATATTGACTATTGAGTCTAAATGGAGATAGATTATTGTTGGTTGTACAAATATTTCTCCTATGAGATTTAAGGAAAAATAACCAACTTTTTGAGACTTAATTATATTAAATTACTCTATAGCATTGGAGAATTATTGCATTAAAACTTTAGTATCTCTTTATATCTAAAGGTAACAACATTGTATAAATTTAATTGCCAATATCTCAGAAACTGTTGGTTTTATAAAAATATATTTAATATAAAAGTTTTTAATTTTTAATGAAAGCTCCTTGTTACCTTCTTCTTGTTGTTTGTTGTTCAGTAGACTTTTTTAACCATTTAGTTACTGGAAGCGTGCTGATTCTGGCTATAGCCATAAGTTAATAAAGAACAATGTTAAATGCCAGATTACTGAACGTTTAATAATTGTTAATAGCTAAAAGCCTTTCTTAAACATATAAAGTTAACAGATTCATGTAATGTTACAATCACAGCTGATCTATAAAGAACAATGTGGGATACAACTGTTTCGTCCGATGTGCAAGCAAGCACTATCATGTTCGATTGGCCAAACCTAAGTTAGTATAGTGAGTGTGAGTTAAGAGTTGAACTGTGTTCCTGCCTGCATGGAAGCCAGAGAGCTAGTGTTACTATTGCAAGATGTCGATATGTATTGGTTTATTTGGGGCGGGTAGTAATAATATAGCATTAGCTAGTATCGCTAATTATACAGTTGGCCAGAAAGGTCAAGGGATTTCTCCAATGAAAATTATTTGAACTCTAATCTAAAACATGGATGCGAATATATAATGATATAACTCTTTAAGGAAAACCTCTTTTCGCTTTATGAGGTAATTGTATTATATTTGGAAGAAGGTACAGGAAAGGTGGATAGAAACATATAAAAGGGGGACAAACACAATATGGCCTTTACAATGAAAAGAAGAACACAGTTCACACTTTACACTGCTGCCAATAGACAAGGAGGTAATGGATGTCTCTTAAAGAAAATTGATCGTCACCGCCCAATCCCCCCCACCTAGGTTAAGAGACATCCATTACCTCTTTGTCAATTGGCAGCAGTGTAAAGTGTGAACTGTGTTCTTCTTTTCATTGTAAAGGCCATATTGTGTTTGTCCCCCTTTTATATGTTTCTATCCACCTTTCCTGTACCTTCTTCCAAATATAATCTAATCAAAAACAGTGATTCTTAAACAATTATGATTTCCCATTACTCGTATATTATCCTGGGAAATTTTTCACCCACTATTTCAATCTTCTGTCTTTTTCTACTTGAGTACCTTTGTTTGAATACCCACCTTTAGAGCCTACGACATATTTTGATTTCATAAAGTACAGCCGAACTATGTACAAAACACAACAAAGTGTAAAACTACCGATGATTATCATCCACTCAAATTATAATGGAATATCAAAACACAGCACATTGCAGATTATCACAATACCAACATAACCAACAATTTAGGTAAACATTTTGAGGATAAGAATGGTTGTATGAGCAAATTCCTGACTGAATAAGAGAGTGACCGACCCTCTACAATTGGTCAAGTGTAATTAACAAAAGTTGCATTTTCATTTTTTATTTATTTGAAGTACTTAATATGCACTTTCTCAGCACAAAACTTATAATCCAACTTAAATCTAGAGAGACACAACAGCCAGTCCCCAGGCTCAGTGAGAATAAACGCTATTGACTGAGCTAAGGTATCGCAGTAAGTAAATGTTATAGATGGAGCAAGCATTTATAAGAACTTGATGGGAGGAATAAGGTGGATTGTCCAACCCATGTTGAAATAATTAGTGGCATATAACTATCTATCCTAACATACTTAACACAATGCTGCTTGGAAAAACCAAGCCTAACAATAATTTAAGAATGTATGCTACAGAAGCTTTTTAAATGAGTAAACTGTAATAACACTAACAAACGGAAGATTTTCTCCTATTAATACTCTATTGCTACACCAATGGTTTATTGTAGGGCTCTGCGAGTATTCAGATTTAGATCTTCGAGCCGAGTTCATCATTAAAGCTCAGGATTGAGATCAACAATTTTGTAGGCTCATCATTTTCTAGCTTCCTTTTGATGCATGGAAAAATCAATTTTTAAAATGCAATGGCAAGTATAGACTATTTAATTTAGATTCTATTGACAGTTTTACATATACACATATTTTTTGTAGTAAATAAATTATCTGAAATTTCAAGACCTTTGTCTTTTTTGACATCCTGGAATATGTTATCAATTCTTTTATCCAGTTCTATGTAAGTCTTGCGCCGTTTTCTTGAAGATTCCCCTAATTCCTAGTATTTGAGTTAGTCAGGTTAGGTTATTTTAGAATAGGGTAGTTAGGTTAGGTAAGGTAAGGTTGGTTAGGTTACTTAGGTTATCTAATATTCTTGGTAAAATATAATGACTGGTTATTCTATAAATATCCTACAAAACGTATGAAATACAAAATCAAAACTAATTTATTTTATACTTTGCCAAAACCACTCGGGCATTATATAGAATGCCTGGATTACACACATTAATGTTAACACATATACCACAACTATGTGGTTAATATATATTTGCCATGCGAATGCTTGAATATTTTAAATCAAGCCTTGCCCTCATTCTTGTTGATAGCCATTATGTTTAACATAATTCTAAAAAAAATACTATTTATATAAAATGAGGATGGATAAAATTCTATTTTTTCAAATCTGGGTATTAATTTTACTACACATTCTGAGTTTTCGAATAAATTGTAAGAGAATATTTTTATTCAAATTTGTATTAGTTGTCCCTCAATTCTGATTTTTTTCACATTAATTCTTAAGTTGTATAAAAAACTAAAACTAAAAATAAAAGTTAATATTTTTCATTATGATACATTCAGAATAACCTTTACACAATCAGTTAGAAAAAAAATATAAAAGGACAGAATTCATTTGATAGCTAAAATAAGACTTACCATTTTCTGCAAAAAATGGGGTCCTATTTTACTAAAATTCCCCATCCACTTCCTGAGCTCTTTAAATGTGACAGTTAACATTAATAAATAGCCAATATGCTTGCATTAAAAATAGATTCTTTTATTTATAATTTGGGAAATACCTAGTTAGTTGTTAAAAATAACAAAAAATAAATAAAATATAAACTAATGATATTAATCCATTGCTATTGGTTTAACAAAAGCAACCTAAATAGAATGAAGTAGGACTACAAATGCAATAATAATTAGTTAAATAGCTTTAACCAATTAGCATGGTGGTTTAAAATTTAATTTTGAATTTCTGTCTGTTATTTTATTATATTCATTTTGGTAAATTATCTCAATGTAAATACTAATACTTTAAATCTGACTAAAAATAATTATTTAGTAAAACTATGTCATAAAGTTGATGTGAATAAAAATAAATATAAAACACATTATAGAAGAAAATTTTAACCGTTACTTCTAATGGAACCGTATACCAACATATGAAATACTAATAGCACCAATAGGATGAAGTAGACTTAGAACTACTAGACTACAAAAGCCTGGATATTGCCACTAGTGAACTCTGCAATAAATAGAGTACATAATAAGCGTGTCTGCATATATTGTGAGCATTCTAAGAGTACTAGGTTTTTAGTGCTTACTTACTCTATACAGGAGGGCTAACACAAATAAACAATCAATGTGGCAACTGACTAGAAGAAATCTTGAAATGATTCCTCGAGAAAATATATTTTTATATGGTTTTAGTGAACAAATAAATACCGTGAATAGTTAAAATAACTGAAATAAATATCCATCACTTCAGATAATAACTGTTTAATATATATAAATGTCTAGTGAAATTGATTGAACCATTTTATCTGTTGTTAAATATTTGAAAAGGCAAGAATAATTCCAAATTAAAGAATTGAATATTCAAAGTTCAAATATGAATAATTCATAAATTGATATCAGAAAATATTTGAATTTTAGAATATTCACATACGCCTAGCTATAACATCCTTTGATTATTTTTTCTCCAAAAAAACAAGTATACAGTGTTAAATTCCTTCTCGGATATTCATTAAGAACCAAATTGTTCAAGCCTTTTTCAAAACATTTCAAATGTTCAAAAATCGCTATTATTATTAGTAAACATTTAATATTAGAGCTGAAGTTAAATGTCATGTTTGAACAAAATCCATCAAACCATTTTGGCTGTAGCCCTAGGTACAGACCAAGAAAGTAACAGAAAGAATTGTGAAACCCATTTTGTTGAGTTTGGGGCCATAAAATGTTAACATCTATTATAATCATAAGGTTGAGTTTTTCAGATTACAACATTGTTTTTGATATTAGAAACTTATAACAATGTAGGAAAGATTACCTCTTCGTTTATATCATATGTTTTGAGATTCAAATCCTAAAATTGGGAAAGAAAAAATAAATGTATTTGACAGCTTTTTAATTCAAAATAAAAAAAGTTTTAAACCTTTTATGTTTCACCACCTCCTGTCAGAGCGCTCGACTGTGGTACTCACTTGTATCGCCGGGCTATGTAGTAGAAGACTGGGTGCCCCGCTTTGGAAGTCCCCGCCTGATAGAAAATATTGAGGGTCTTGATCGACTTGAACTCCTCTTTCTCGTGCATGTTGTGTTTCACCATGATCTCCTCAAAGTTGGTACTTGACATGTCAATGGAGCTCCACCTGGCGTACGACGAGAAGAGCAAACTGCCACGACATTAAACAAATGTTACCACAAGCAAGGGACATATGCCATAGTACCTAAGTTACTAGAAACAGAAAGGAACATTATGGGGAGTTAGCAAATATCTTACTAGTGTGGTTGTTAGTAACTCTAATAAATCCATCTTCAACTGTTGTTAGTTACTTATCATAGTTTCCAAAATCTAAAGGTATAAAAATAAAATTGAAAATATATTTACAATAAATAGTAAAAATTGCTTAATCAATGAGATAATTAAATTGTAGGAGCATTAGATATGGGACACTCAAATGCTTTGAATGCAATGGGATTGATATTAGTATAAATGTTATACGAGTATATTGAATACAATTATGAAGACTTAAGACTTGATATAACAATTTTAAGCACTTGGTAAAAGGAACTATATAGGCTTGTGTAGTTGGGATAGTAACAAAATTATAATTAATTTAATAAAAGAGTGTTCTTTGGTGTTTTATTACGTAATGACATGACAAATAAAATAGTATTTGTCAATGGCATAGAGACCTTACAAACTATTTTTAAAATTCAATTTTAAATATTTTCATATTAACTAGAATAATTGTACATGTTTAAAGATTCAAGGATTCTAATTTGGATTCAAGATTTGCAAGAAAGTTTAAGATTTGGATTTGAGAAATATAAGATTTGAACTGTCTCTAAAAAGTAGTTATAATGTTGGTAAGCCAATTAGAGAGTTGTCCGATTTGAATTATAATGAAATTAATATTCAGTTTTGATCAATTATTAGTTAAACAGTTTAAATAAAAATGATTAAATAAAAACTTTTGATATAAATAAATATTACCAGAGAGAGTGAACATATGATTCATCAGCTAGCTGTGACACAGTTGAAACATAAATAAGCTCCCACCTGTTTAGTCATTCCCAAGCGCACATGAACACCAATATGAGCTAATGAGACGATTATATTTTGTTTAACCCAACATAATTATTGGACAAACCTCTCAATCAAATTTCAGACCATTAAATTTACCACTTAGCTGAATGTGCATTCAAACATTATAACTATGAATGTTAATATTTAGTTGATATTTCTATTTTCTATGGTAACTAATGTAACTTATTTATGTAACAAAATTAAACTTGTTGAAAAAGAAAATTGCATGAATGTGTGGAAGTTAAACTTTTATGCTATTTTCTAAGACTCAGATTTGTAAGTAAAATGAAGATTTAAATTTGAGAAAAAATGGATTCAACATTAATAATAATATATAGCAAACTAAAGCATACAACACATAAAATCTACCTTAGGAAGTAACATCACATACAGAAATAGATTTTGTACAAACTTCCAAAATTCATGCATTCAATGTATGTGCAAACCATACCAAGAGAGCTAATGCAACAAATCTTTAGCAGGTTCATCTACAAGATAAACCACAATTATGTCAGGCTGCCAGAGATATGTTGCTTGACAAAAATTCTGGTGTGTAAAATTGTAATATATTATCAGTTCTAAGCTAGGTTTGTAGTATTAAGCATGCTGTTCTAGGTTAAGTTAGTTTATAGCTTGTGCACTGTTGTAATCTGTGTTTATAAAGTGGAAAAAATTATTATACGGTAAAAAATATGGTGTTATTTAATATGCTATAGAAAAAGTTCAAACAAAATTTTAGCCAAGTGGTCTAAGGCATTTGACTTGACTTACACTAGGTCATAAATAACAATGAGATAAGGGGTTTGAACTCTTGACCTGGTGTACTAGGGGTGGTTTCACATTTGACTTTCACTGTGGTTTCCATTTGCTCTCAGCACTAATGGAAGTGCATTCTTTCTCAAACATCACCTTAATATTGAAAGGAAGGTTCAGTTTTACTCATCAAATCACAAAAATTTAAAAAAATGTATATAACATGTTTTTTGTGCAGTGTTCTGTCAGCTTTTATTTGCACGTTTTACTACCCATATTAGCTAGCCTTATTAAATTACACTATTAGGATGAGGATGAGTAAGGTCGAATTTGAGAAGAAATGTACTTTCATTTGAATGGAATGAGAGCAAGAAACCACATAGGAAAAAAACACACTCAATACACCATGTTGATATCCTAAGTGTGGAGCCTGAATATTGTTCAAAACAAGGCTGAGGAGTAAGGCAGTGGTGTAAGATGTTTAAAAATGACTGACCGAATGTTCACGATAAATAGAGATTTAGCCAGTCTTCTGTTGTGACAGATGAGCTTGTGTAGAACATGGGAAGCAGGGTTTTAGGAAAATTGGTGCTTCACAATAACTGAGATTTCACTTCATTTTATGTCAATTTCAAATACTGTTCTCTATGAAATTGTCAGAGAGAGATTAGGTTATCACACGTTTAGCACTCCATCTGTCCCAAAGATGCTTAAGAATAACCACATTTAACATGAGAATAGCCTTAGCAGTCAGGTTTTCTGGAGCAATATCACTTTAGGTACATCAGATTTTAATAGGTGATGTGAAACGTGAGTTTCCTACATCAATACTGAAATACAATCTACGCAAGTAGAGGCACACTCATTCACAGAACACGACAAAGGAAGTTCAACCAAGCAGTAATGCTTGTTGACATTCTGTCACTGTCAATTCCAAAGTGTATTCCGAGAAATTACAAAAACTTCAGAGGGCCATTCAGAACAAGTCACGATAAGCTGACTTCTGGTGTCATCTTGCTGCATGACAATGCATGCATTTATTCAAAAGCTAGCACTCAAACAATAGGACTACTTGAAACATTCAAATAGTAATTGTTTAATCACCAACCTTACAGTCACAACCTTGCTCCTTTTCAGATATATGAAACAAGAGTTGGGTATACAGTGCTTCGAAAAAAGCGAGGAAATGAAAACAGGCGTAAAAACTTGGTTGTTTTAACAGGCGGCCAATTTCAGGTTGTGACTGCACCAAAAAATAATTTTTAAGTGTAGATATATTTGTTATTAATACTTTCTTCCCATAATTATTGTATTTTATATAGCCCACCAGAAGCTAGTTGCTGAAATACCCTCGTAAATGTACCCAAACTGTGCAAAGATATGATTGGGGAGCACACAGGCTTGATCACCAATTAAAAATTATTCTTACAATAGTTTATATAAAAAAAACTATATGTCAAATCGAATAGAAGTGTCAATACTACCCATGCGGAATCAAAAAATAAACATGATCCACCCTACAGCCAAATTTAAAAAAAGTAAGTTTAATAAAAAGCCATCATACATATGAATTAAAAAAAGTAAGTTTGATAAAAGAGTGAAGTCTCATGCAAAGCCGCTAGATCACCTGGTTAACACCGGTTTATTACGAGTGGTCAGAGAAAAAAAAACCATAACATGTGATTGATGCAAAAATTAAAGATCCTAAAATATGTTAATAGCATAGTGAGTTGGCTTAAGGTGTTGACCACAGAGTTCAGTGCATATCATATACCTTAAATAATGTGGCTGGCAGGTCTCGTGAAATGTTTTGAGAAAAATTCGTTTTCCACCATATTGGATTTGCACAGACCTTGAAAATCCATACAAAGTACACGTTTAGCCTTAAAAAAAATTAACCACACAAATATTTAAACAAAACAAAGTGTTGACACTTCTTAAGCAAATGATTTATGTTCAGCATAAAACATATGTTTATTTCTTGTTTCGTTTCTTGCCGTCATCTTTGTGCTAGTACCTGCTGTACTGAGATGCTAGATATGAACCATCCAAAGCAGATGCAAAACACCGCCAACAAATGTTGCCCCAAATCTTTTTCCGCACATTATTTCACAAGAGTTATTACTACTTAGTTATTATTAATATTATTAGCACCACGTCTTACTACCCGTTCGGGTTATACACACTTACGCTAATGTGTAATGGTAGGGTGATTGTGAGATGAAATGGAGGAACTACAGTTTAACATGGAATCCGAACCACGGTGGAGGCCTGGCATTCCCCACATTACTACTTTGTTGAAGAGGCAGAAATGAGGAAGGTAGTTTTTATTTATTAGAGGTATTTAATGCTCACTTTCTGAACCATTTGATTATATCAGTACACAAAGAACTTCTTTGAGTAAGAGCGAAAGGTCCTACTAATTTTGCCTTCCAGGATTCTTTTACATGCCACAATCAACACTGAACCGACGGGTTTACTTTCTCTTCAAAGGAGGTAATGAAGTAAATGTGTTATATTTGAAATAAGGTACAGGAAAGGTTGATAGAAACATATAAAGGGAACAAACACAGTTTGGCTTTTACAATTAATAAAAGAAGAACACAGTTTCCACTTTACTTTGTCCAACAGCAACAAAGTAAAGTGTGAGCTGTGTTCATCTTTTAATTGTAAAAGACAAATTGTGTCATACCCTTTAGATTTTTCTATCCCACTTTCCAGTACCTTCTTTCAAATACAATCTTGACATAGTTTGTTATTTATAATAAAATGAAGAAAAACAAATAATCAGAAGTGTTTGAACTACAAGGGTTGCCTAAAAATAAAATACTACTATGCAAACAAAATAAATAATTTCGAACAAAATATTGAGAATCGTGTTACAGTAGAAAATATTTTATCTCTCTCTTATTTTACTATATCATATATTAGCATGATATATTTCCAAGCCACTTCATAAACTGTATAATATTATACTGGGGTACAGTGAGAGTTTTTTTAAATAAATTTGTGATTAATTTGTAATCAAATAATATTTAAAAATTAAGTGCATCATTTGAAGTGCGCCCTTAACTCAATATTAACACTGTCACACCATAATGCATGGTTCATATAATGCATCATAGTATAAAAATACGGTCCTAGAGCTTATAACTATGAGACATACATTAATGTACGCTTCCTAATGTATGAATACACCCATTTGGTTGAGAAGTAAACAATTGCCCAAGAAGGATTAGGTAAAAAAAACACCATCTCAAAGAAGAAATGTTTGCACCAACCACAAGTGGTAAAAACCTACAAATCACCTATGTCTAAAGGGAAAATACTTATCATTCAAATTAAAGTAATTATTATTCATGCAACATCACTAATGAATAATTTGTTCAAACACAGTTTGGTGAAAACATTAATAAATTCAAATTATAAGATACTAATATAAGAACCCGGACATTTAAATGAGAACTTGGTGGGTCCAAAGCCACATTCAAAACCAAAAACAACTTTCTTAACAGGTGTAATCTTTTAGTGCACAAGACTTATTCCCTACCAATGATATTTATGTCTTCACAGGGGAAGGCCCTTCAATTCCCTATCAATATCAAAGATTTGAAGATGCAAAAAAAATAATGAATATAAGATTGGATTTTTTTTTACTTCCAATATTTAATCTCATTTTTTTAAGAGCCTATAACTTACTACTAGGGTTGGACCGGATTGACATTTTTACTGCGGAATGGAAAATTAATTGAAATATTAAGAACGGGAAATTATAAAAATAACGCTTTAGAATAACTTTAGATTAAAGATATCTATTGATTTTAAACCAAAATCATAGGACTTATTAAAGCTAAACTATTATTAAATATAGTAAAATAATATAACAACATCTTCAGAAATAATGGTTTAGATGGGGGGGATGTTCCAATTAATAGCATTTTTTATCGAATTAAATAGCAAGATTTTGAAGAAATATCAAATAATATAACTTGAATAGTAAATTGTATTACATTTTAATGGAAATGATTTTAATCAGTTAATTTATTTTGACAATATTTTATATTTAATTATCTGCAGAGTGCTAAAAATACTTCAAAACATAATGTTTGAAATTTGAAACCTCTTCAATGTAATCCAAGTTTGAAAATGCAAAATGTTATTTAGATTCATGAAACACCTTAAATAGTAGTTATGTTTATTATAATTTCTAGAAAGTTATCCTGGCTTGAAACACTTTTAAGTGCAATCTATGTTTGATACCCCTTAAAGGCTCCTTATGAGTGGTACACCTTAAATTTTCTCTAGAGTTGAAAACACTTAAAAGCCTAGCTATCTACACTTGAAAACCAATAAATAATATGTACATTTAAAACCCCTTAAATTGTTTCTAGGTTTGAAACCACTTAACTGTTCTTTAGGTTTGAAACTCCTCAAATATTTGCTATGTTGACACTTCTTTAGGAATATAAGGATTTGAAACCTTAAAATCTACTCTGGTTTCAAAAACCATTAAATATTTTATAAGTTTGATTCCTCTTACTGATCATTATGACCTTTAAACAATCTCTAAGTTTGCTGACCCTTAAATATTTTCTGATTGACACCCCCTTAATCTCTACTGCCTATCTGGAGCTAAAATGGCCTCAGATAAAAAAACAACCTGCACAAACTGACATTTTTATACTGTGCAGTGTGAAAATGAGTCAATGATCAGCACTTGCATACTTCACATCGGTATCCAAAAGCACGTGTTACACTAGCTAGACAAAATAAGCTATCAAATTGTGTGCTTTAATGTGATTATATTGAAACTTTAATTTGAATGTATATTTTATAATTCCTGTGTACTTAGATAGTGTGGTTTATATAGTATAATTAGCAAGAGCCTATATAATGGCTGAATCATCTTCCAAAAGTGTTTCTGGACATCCTTTGAGAGGATAGGCTAGGTGAATTGTATATAACGTGATTATTTGAAAAACCAGAAAGAACCTATTAAATCAAAATATAATGTAGATGTTGTGGGCCCACTGGCAAACCTTAATACATGTTCACCGTTAAGATTAACCTGGAAAATATCCACATCTAGCATTACTTTTCTGGATGTAGACATCACACTACTTCAGGGAAACCTAAAAATAACTATGCACAGGAAGGAAATCAATCATTGTCCATTAACAATAACTTAATTATGACAGTTGCCACCCAATTAGCACAAAGAGATCACCCCCACATAGCCTAGCCATTAGAGCCAAAAGAATTTTCTCCAACATGGATGACCTTTTTCAATAAAAAAAAAAATGCAACATGCTTTTTTGAACAGAGAATACCCCAAAGCACTGGTGTGTAGTTAAATAGACAGAGCTCTAAATAGTGGGCTCACAACATCAAAAGGAAGTCAGGAACAAACATCATCATCATCACTCTGGTCACCACATACCTCCCTACTGCAATCCTCCACCACAACAAAGAATACTGTATCTTCAAGGAGCCTCCAAAAGTAACCCATAAACAACCAGCCAATCTGCGCAACTTATATTTTAAAACCCAAACTGCCAGACCCCATTATTCAACCCGTGCCCAAACAAATATCAGATTCATTTCCCTGCAACTGCACCCCCTGTAAAACCTGCACCATACATAAACCAACAAATTCGTTCGCCAGCTATATAACTAAACAAATAAATTACCCAATAAAAGGCCAACATACTTGTGATTTTGAAAACCTCATCTACCAACCAGTGCCAAGCATACCGAAACCCATAATCTGGACTTTAATCATTGTTAAAAAACCAAGGTGGTCTAATCCTTAGACAAAGAAATATGCAGCCCTTCACAACAAAGGATATAGGAACTGGCCCATCAATATATCATCAAATCCAGACAAGCCCCTAACCTCAATATTAGGTATTTCCTTTCCTTCTTAACAGCACACTTATTATTACAATCTATGTAATAATAATAATAATAATAATAATAATAATAATAATAATAATAATAATAACACAGTATATAAAACTATTTTTATTTTTCTATCTATCTATATATCTATTTATTCAGAGTACTGCCATCTATAAAGTGATATAATAACTGAAAAACAGTCAGCTGTAGATAGTCAACCTTGCAGCAGGGGTGCGGAATATGTTCAGATGTCCAATATTTCCCCAGAAAAAAAACATTTTCATAGAAAATTCCTCTAAAAACCATTGCGCTCAAAATAAACCATTGAATATTTTATAGAAGCTGAAGGGAATGAGGATTATTCCCTACTACAGTCAACTCTCGATTCTACGACCCCGGGAATAGCGTCCCTCTCAAAGTAACGACCCTTTTTTGGGGAACCGTGAAAAATGTGGGAAAAAAGGTTGAAAAGTTTAAGGAAATTGGCTGTAAAATGTGTATGTTGCATTTATTTAGATCGCTGAGTTGCAATTATCTTTGTGAGCACTGTATTACTAGTAACTGGGGTGGGTCAGGTATAAAAATAGACACCACCTCATCAATGCCAGCCAATAGCACTAGACTCTGTCCAACCCTCCCACAAGCAAGACAATGTTTCCCCGCGCGCGACTGTCGCTACATCAAGCGCCAGGCTTGCTTTTGCCATTGTTATTTTGATTCTCGATTTGGTTACTATTTTGGTTTGATTTTGTGAACAATTTTTGATGACCCATCCTATTGTTTAACATTGTTATTTTGATTTGGTTACGATTTTGGTTGGATTTTGTAAACGATTTTTGATGACCCACGATATTATTTTTTATTTGATACAAACTTATAATTTTGACGAAATGAGTGAAAGGAGGACCTTCTTGACACTTATGAAGAAGTGCAAGATCATCCAAGAAGTGGATGAGAAGAAGGTTACAAAGACGAAGATTGCGCGGAGGCATGGCATCCCGAAGTCAACACTTTTCACTATTCATAAAATGAGAGAAGAAATTGTGAATGCAGTGCAGAAGGAAGGCCACAATATCAAGGCCAAAAATTTGAAGGGCGCGACGCACGCGAATCTGGCGCAGGCTATGTATGCTGAAGTGGTTCAGCCAGCATAGAGCGCAAAACGTGCCTATAAACGGACCGATGATGCAGAGGAAGGCTGATGAATTTGCCCTAAGGTTGGGTAAAAAAAACTTTAAGTGTTCAAGTGGGTGGGTAGAGCGTTTCAAAGTGTGTCACAGAATAGCCAGCCCCAAGGTCGTCGGTGAAAGCGCATCGGTGGTACCCAACACCAGTGAGGGATTGGATGCCCTTGCTCCGAAACATCCTTAGGCGCTATCAGCCTCAAGATGTATACAACGCTGACGAGTTGGGGATGTTCTACAACCTCATGCCAGATCGCACTCTTGCTGTGAAAGGGGATAAGTGGGAAAGGTGCGAAGAGGAGCAAGGAGCGCTTCACCGTCCGTCTGTGCTGCAATATGGACGGCAGCGATAAGATGAAGCCCCTCATGATCGGTAAATTCAAGAAACCCCGTGGTTCCAAGGGCAACATCCTGCCTTGTGACTATGATTCTATATACGAAGGCATGGATGACCTCGGGGGTGTTCACGAGGTGGCTTCAAGGCTTTGATTCGAAGATGGACGCCGCAAATAGAAAAGTCATGCTCTTTGTCGACAATTGCCCCGCACATCCTGCTCTCAACAAACTCAGGAACATCGAGCTGGTGTTTCTGCCAAAGAACACCACCAGCATGCTTCAGCCCCGTGGACCAGGGAATAATCCAGCAAGTGAAGGTTAAGTTCCACGAGATGCTTGTGCGGAATATGGTGTGGAATCTTGACATGGGCAAGGAGGTCAAAAAGTGGGATGTGTTCAGGGAAATGGAAGGAATCGTTGCCAGTTGGACGGGCGTGAGACCAGTGGTGATCACCAACTGCTTCCGACACGCCCACTTTGTTTTGCCAGTTGACGAAGAGGCTGCCATCCATGTGCTTCCCACCGCTGCCAGCGCCGAGGACCCAAACGACCCACCACCAGTGGACATCAATTCCCAGCCAGGCCCCTGAATGAAACCGCGGCCTGGCCCATCAACAGCACCTTCGTTTGCCCCAGTGACTTTCACTCGGCCGTGCGATGAAGAAACATGGCAGTGATTAGCCCCAGACTGCACGTATGAGAATTACATAGCAGCAGACGATGACATCACAGTTGGGGCACCCTCGAAGACGCCGATATAATCAGGGAGCAGCAGGAGTCCAGCGATGAAGAGGGGGAGGAATAAATGGAAGAAGAGCCTGAAGACATCCCCACGATGAAAGATGTTCTGAAAGCTGGGGATGTCTACTCAAGAGCACTTAAGCGCCAGGGAGCTAGTGAAGATCTGTGGTCCCAGTTCTATAATTTGAAAGACTTTGTCGAGAAAACTGGCGCTAAGAAGAAGCAGGACTCCATAACAGACTTCTTCAAGAAATAGGTAGGTTTTATTTTATTTACTTTTTCACGTGTTGTCTAAAAAATGCCATTTTTTTGTATGAAGGTCAGGGGTTGAACAATTTCTGTTAAAATTCCAATAACAACCCTTTTCCAGGGAACCGTGAAAGGTCGTAGAATCGAGAGTTGAATGTACATAGTTTGGAAAATTCAAATTTAAACATATTTTAATCACAGTTATTGTTATAGTACCGACCTTATAAAAAAATGTAGTTGTCTCCAAGATATGGCAACCTTACCATATCCTTGTGAAGTTTGTCAATGACCTTTGATGTCTTGTAGACCTTCAAGCGAGGACTAGAAGAAAACCTGGTAAAGTGGTACTTTCCTCCATTGAAATGTCTGTCCAAGGTATCCTTTAGGAGACATGAAGCTTTGTGGACAGGTAGGCCATTCCAAGAGATAAAAATTTTATGAAAAAGAGTGCAATACTTAATGTTGTGGTTGTGTAAGTGGTTGCCTATCACTGATCCAACTGATTCAGACACTGCTTCACTGTATATTTTCATGGAATTCTCCAAGACATTAAATATGTCAGGAATGTGATGAAATATATTTTCATTTGGGAATGCTTCTTCTATTACATACAGCATTATCAAGAATTTTCAAGTTCAGTTTAACTTCCATAGACTATAAGTTTCTGAAAAAAATCTGTGTTTAAAAGATTCTTTTTTTAAAATTTTAAAATGAGAATCTACTGCATCAGTAGTTATTGTGCATCCACAATTTGAATTAACCTAGGTTGTTAGTGTTTGTAATGATTCTTGAACTTGCTGCTCTAAAATTTCTTCTGAAACTGAAGTATTCGTTTAATACTTGCTGCTGAAAAATAGGCGCATATTTTTTATATTTGGAGGTTGTTATCCTATGTTCTAGTGTTTCTAATAAGGTTTTATACAGGGTTTCCAAATTTTTCCTTGAACTTTTGAAGTCGCATACATCTGGTTTTACTGCACTGTAGGCAGCTCTGGCAACACGGAGTCCCACGGTTTTGTGTTCCCTTTTTACTATAGCATTTGTTTTTTCCATGGAATCAGAAAAATTAACACGCCATTGGTGTGCTATTGACTGTAAATGATCAATAAGGTGAGTATTAAAATTTCAAAATTCAATACATTGAGAAGGTTGTGTAGCAACTGCTTTTCCTCCGGAAAAGAAAAAATACCAAAATTTACAGTTTTAAGAATAGCTACCTCTTTAGGGATGTTAGTTTTCTACGTATGGAGAACACTGTGCTATTGTAATTCCACCTTGCAGACACGGTATAAGTTGACAAATCTCTGGAACTGATTTGCTTACTCTAATTAATTTAATTTCTTCACTTTCCTGAAAAAAAATACTAGGGCCGGTTAAACCTGGTAGCTCATTATATTTTATGTTAAACTCAGACTTTATGACTACACTATTATCTCTATATTCATTTGGTTTTGAAAACTCGTCAACTTTGTTATTAAGGATAGCTAAGACATTATATATTGTTATTAATAATGTTCAATGATACCAGTAGGCTTACTGGTACCAACATTTAATTTTACATATTGATAGTAAAAGGCAATGGAATGGAATTCTGGGAGGCCTTGGTTTAATTGTTGATTTTCATCGATTTTTGTTTTTTCTGTAGACTCGCTACTACTGTAAGGTATATCACTATCAACCACACTAGGGGAAATACTATCGCTATTCACGACTATGAGTTTTTCCTGATCACATAATTTACGTTTTACAAATCTTACAATACTGCCCTGATCCTAACTTCTGGGTTTTTCTTGGGGATTTTATTAGATACGTGATATCCGAGATTATTACGTCTTCCACGCCATTCACAATAAGCACAGTTGATGTCTTGTTTGTTCTTAAAAGTTGACATAATAAACATTTGTTTCACTAAACCATCTAATTTTTTTACAAACATGTATCTATCGTACAATGTATAAACTTTAATAGGTCCACTAAAAGCAACAATTTCATGGCTACACAATTATTACAATATGCATGTCATGAGTTTAAATAAACTGTGCACACATCACTGCAATTAGGTCATGATATAATGAGTGACTGAATTCAAACTAAAACAAAACATCGCCCACTCTTCCCTACCCTCCACCGCATGCCCGCCATGGCTACCAAACACCCGGGTAGGGTAGGTGATCATGACTCATCGCTCAATAACGCCATTAGCAAGGTTGAAATATTAGATTTTTCCTTTGCCCTGTATTTCAACCTCTGACACGTTATCTTAGCCTATAGGCACAACAACTTTTTGCGCTTACACAGACACTGCCTCACTATGGCATATACTGATAGTGTTGGTGTTGAGTGTCATCGGCCTTAGTTTTTCATACAAATGAAACTACCATATTAGAACCAGAATGTACTAAAAACGTCAAAAAAATTGTTGGACATTTCCCTGCCCTAAATTTCACCAGGACTGTCTTAATTTCTCCCAAACCTCGTTCGGACATATTCTACACTCCTGCCTTGGAGTTCAACTAAGAGCATCAGTCTACTCTCTTGACCTGAGGAGGCTGTTTGTGACAGTGAAAGCTTGTCCTTAAAAATGTGCTTATGTATTTATATCCAAACAATTTCTACTCCACCAAGGTAAGTGTGCTGGCTATCCCTCCAAATTCAAGCACTGATTTAGCCTAGTACTTTGTTCCAAATAACCTTTACCATAATATAGAGTCTCTACTCATCAGTAAGCTACCATTAATTTGAGGGCTAAGGTCAAAATAAATAAAAGTTCTCAGGTATAATCTAAATAGTAAATATCAAGTTTTGAAAAAAATCCATCCAACAATTTTGGATCAATGGCCAGGGAGAGACAGCTAGACAGACAGAATTGTAAAATTCACTTTTTTGAGTTCAGATTCATATGTGATGTAAATATTTATTATTATCTCAAGATTGATATTGTTTTTTCATGATTGCAATACTTTCTCTTAATATGAGAAAGTAAAAATTAGAGATGGGTCGAATCCACTATTTCTCGAATCCGAATCTACATTTTATTTTCGAACCTCGAATCCGAATCCTAGCAAATCGTTATAAATTTTAATGATTTACAAATAGACCTACATTACACACACAATATAGGCCTAAATTGTGAATTAAGATTTATTTAAATCATGCTTTCAATTTTAATCAACCCCAACCACCCCTCACAAAATACAGGTTGAAATCCAGCCAAATTAAACAATCTAGACTCATATTAAAGTTTAAAAATCAAATCAATCAAAATATGAGTGTCTTTTAGTGATTTTTAAAAGTGTTGTTAGAATGAGTTAAGTATATAAAAAAACATATGAAATAAACAGATTAGGCCTAGTTATCCTTTGATCAACTTTAATCATCAATAAAGGATATTTTATTGTATTAAGATAGCAAAAATAAAAATACAAACGGACATTTTTAATAAAGACTAAAACAACATGCTTATCAATTAAACATACATTGGAAATAGTGAACTCAATAATACCTAAGTTGTTTTATTATTATCTTATATATCCATTATCTATTTTTGTGTAGAAAACAAATATATTTGATTCTTGCGATATATCGATTTCTGAGAATACATTCTATTTAAAACATGAACATATTAAAATCAATTTAAAAACAAATAATGGATTAGCAAGTCATTATTTGATCCTTAAAACTCAAGAGCGCTTACTAAGTGATCAGATTACCTGAATTGATTTCAAATAAACAATCGATATAAGATACATAGGCCGGTAGGGATAAATAAACAGTTTTATTACTGACTGAATGTTGATAGTATTTTTTTTTCTTTCACGAAACCCAACAAAATGTCTAACATAAGGATCGTATGCAATAAATTGGGGTTCTTTGCATAGGTGTAAATAATTAAATCCAGTTGGCTAGTAAGAAGTAACAGTATCTTTATTTTAATCATCACTCAGGCGAATAAACATAATATATGTCATGGCGGCTGACAATTAATATTGTGTGTAATGGCGGCTGACTTTGTATCATGCATAATGTGTTCTTATTTCTGTTTTAAAAAAAAAGCCGTAATTTGTTTAATTTATTTCGAGTTTATTTGTAATTCTAGTTTTATTTTTCAGTTTTTGATGAGTTTTAATGTGGTCATTAAAATATTTACAAGATTGTTTGTGAGGTGAAAGTTTTAGAAATGAGCATGTGCCGAAACGGTCGAGTCCAAGTTTCCCATACAGGTGGGAGGGTAGGGTACTAGGCAAGTAAGATTTTCCACACCTAACTTTTTTTAAGAAGATTTTATTCGTGTTTATATCTTTTGTCCGACAAAATAAATATTACGAATTAAGTTGTGCTTTTCAAGTAGGCCTAACCAAGTAATTTTTGAATTCAAGATATTATGTTTTGTTTATGAGGTGAAAGATTCGATCATCGAATCCAGCAAAACACCGAATCCTCTAATCTCGAATACTTCTCGGGATTCCGTGGATTAGAAGATTCTAGTGGCCCATCTCTAGTAAAAATCTATTTATCTATACTTAAGAATCAAGAGACAATGTTGGACCGGCAACCGCATAATCCAATGAATAAAGATAAAACTCTAGTCATAATCCAGTCAGTGTTTTACTCTTTTCTGCTGAAGAAGAGGCCTGGTGTGCTCCGAAAATTACTGTGATGTGTTTAGTTGTGTTTTAATTGTGAGCTTTGAAGTCTTCACCTCTATGGTGGTTTTATTAAAATTTTATTGCTGGTAGTAAACATTTTAATCCTTGCAAAGATATTGTGTCCACCGCACTGTAATGCGATCACCATCTGGTACTGTTTGTACAATCTGTTTTTCACCCTCTCGGTACAACTTTGGTGTTGGAAACAACTTTGTGCTGACCTTGACAGTGACTCTCACCTCACCAAACCACTTAACCATCTGTATGCTGGGCCAATTTTTCACTTTTTTATTTAATGCTGTGTCCTAACTGACTGATTTCCCAAGCATTTGGATTAGTGTTATACTTGTACTAAATGGCCAGAATGTGACTCTCCAAGCTCTAACAATATCCACGTTTAATGAAACATAAAGAGGCCTCGACAAACACTGTTGTCAATCACAATCACAAAGTACACTCTTGACTAACCAAGGTAATTGGGACCAAGCCTATCTAATAAAATTGGACAATTTGACAGAATGAGTCCCTCGATTAACGCAGAGTCTCAGATAAGCGGGGCTCGGATGATTATGAGTCTACTGTATTTCCCCTATTTAATTTCACATGTATGCCCGTCTCTGAAAACATACACAATAAATTATAGATGTCACTGTGTTCACCCACATGAGTCCTATGCCTGAATGGCATTATCAATAAATCCGGTCAACCATTTTGATCAATTAGAAATTAGCAAACACTAATATTTGAAAATAAATAATAGCTATTGAAAGAGTTTATCATTTCAGTACAACAACCATTTTAGCTCTAGGGTGTTTTTAATAATGGAGTGTAATGTTCCATATATTTTGAAATTACCTAATAAAGGTTAGAAAATCCACTATTTTACAAATTCAAATCTTCATTTTACTTGTGAGTCCTGAATCCAAATCTTAGAAAATATTGTAAAACATAAAAGGTTTACTTTACTAAATTAATTCTTAAGTTCCTATAGAAAATAGAGATAATTTAACTTCTTTGTTTGTTTATTGTAACATTCATTCACCACATACAAAATAAAGTGGTAAATAAATCGCTTGGGGTCTGATTTTTAGGTTTTCTCTGTATTTATATTGGTATAAGCTCTAAACCACCAATATACAGTATTAAGAGCTCTAAAACAAATTTTGACTTAGCATTTGTAAAAAAAGAGATGACAAAAATATCGTGTCCAAGAGATGAATTTTTTTTATCTTGAACCCAATATTTTCTCAAATCCTTGAATCTGCTTAAAGCCAACCTATAATGTTATAAACGCTGTGATTGGGTAAAAAACTTGTGACTTGTTTGTAGATCAATAAGATAATTAATTTGGAATACTACTTAGGTTTCAGACACATAAAACCTTTCCTAAGTGATCAGAGAACAAGTCATAATATGCCCATATGTAAACAATTACATGCACTCTCACACAAATAACTCACTTCTCCACTTACTGTGAGTCAACAGGTTTGTGTTCAGGTGGTCCTAAATATGCTAGTAGGGTTGCCATCTTGTCAAATGGGCGCCGGCCCACTGCCTTGTGGTCTCTACTGCTGGAGAGGTAGTCCCCTATACGTTCTTGGTGGTTCCACAAGAGACGATGCAGTGCCAGCACGTTGGCGTCACTGATGAATGACATGGAGTGGGAGGCTTGATCCACAGTCTCACAGTCAGATGCAATCTGGATGAAGAACCTGTGACACATACAACATTCATTTGGGTCAACTTTTATTAAACTTGCTTTTGGTTATAGTGGGGTCAAATGGACTTATTTTATAATATATATTAAGGCTGGGCCAGTCAATTAGTGCTGATGCGGATAATTTGTTGCCTATTAGGCTGATCACCGATTTCGATCATATGGTTTATTTAATTTTAAGTATGACAAAGCTAATATGTATTATTAACACTATAAAATCAAATGTTCACATAGGCTATTTTTATTTTGTTCAATATAGTAGGTTTGCTAATACAAGTATAATTTATTATTATTTAGCACTGCGTCTTACTACCCATTCGGGTTATACGCTTTAAGTACTAATTACGCTAATGGATTAGGAATTGGGAAGGTTTAATTATAGGAAGTGAACCCACATTTGCATGAAGGGAGAGTGGAAAACCATTTAGGAAAAACCATCCCTAGTTCACCCGACAGATTTGAACCTCGATCTCCCAATCCTCAGCAGTCGAGCTCAACACAACTAGTGTGTTAGCCAACTACGCCACTGAGGCGGGTTACAAGTATAAAGAAAACTAGAGTTGATTTAAACATAAATCAATTTATCATGGGTTCTAACACATTTTAAGATTGTTTTGGTCAAAATGACTCCACTGTTCTGTTAAGTATGGGACAGTCTGATATAGAAAATGTATTTTGAAATCTGTGCATATAATATCAACGAAGTTTTAAAATAATAAAAAATCAACTAAAAAAAATTGTTTTTTAAATTTCTTGGAATTTAAATAAGCATAATTAATTTTAAAATAATTGAATAAGTATCAATTAACTAACCAATTTAACTATTGAAATAAAAAAATAGTGATAAGTTCTGAATCCATGATGTAGTTTTGAAAAATATGATAGATCTGTTTTAACTTCCCCTGAATATTCCCCAGTTTTAGCTTCCCTTGAATCCTTCCTAGTTTTAGCTTCCCTTGAATCTTATCCGGTTTTAACTTTACTTGAAACTTCACAAGTTTTGGCATCTCTTGAATCTTCCCCTGTTTTAACTTTCCTTGAATATGACCCAGTTTTAGCGTTTATTGAATCTTCCCCTATTTTAACTTTCCTTGAACCTTAGCCAGCTTTGGCGTCTCTTGAATCTTCCCCTGTTTTAACTTTCCTCGAGTCTTACCCAGTTTTAGTGTCTCTTGAAGGTTCCCCTATTTTAACTTTCCTTGAATATTAGCCAGTTTTAGCATCTCTTAAATCTTCCCCTGTTTTAACTTTCCTTGAATCTTATCTAATTTTAGTGTCTCTTGAATCTTCCACTGTTTTCCTTTCCTTGAATCTTACCCAGTTTTAGCTTCCCTTAAATCAACAGCAGTTTTAACTTTTTGAATCTTACCCAGTTTTAGCTTCCCTTAAATCAACAGCAGTTTTAACTTTTTGACTCTTCCCAGTTGTAGCTTCCCTTAAATATTCAGCAGTTTTACTTTCCTTGACTCTTCCCAGTTTTAACTTCCATTGAATCTTCCCCAGTTTTAGCTTCTTTTGAATCTTCTCCAGTTTTAAACTATCGTGAGTATTTCTCTCTTGTTTCAGACATCTGTTTGCTAGTTGATCTTGTGGATGAGCTTGCATAGATTATCCCTTCCTAATCACAACCAGCTGCATTAGAGCTTCTCTCTCACTCAATTACCTTATTACTCTCAACACCCCTCCCCTCCTCCTTTCCCATCCCATTGTTATTGGTGAATGTAGTAACTGTTTACTTAGTCACCAGTAGCCAAACCCTCTGCTAGCAACAGAACAAAGGACAATGCTGTCTGCCAAGCTTAACAATGATTAGTCATTGGTGAGCAAAATGCCAGGCTTACAGATTGTGTCATAATCATCCGATGATCAAATTAATAATGTCTGAATTTGATCAATGAATCCCTATTTGAAACTTAATATTTATATTTTAAGAAACCACAAAGAAACAATATTTTCCACAAAAATATATTTTCCTCGATTTTTAATTTATTCACAACAATTCTTAGGAAATACTTTAGTGTTTTATAGAATCAATTCATTCCTATTTTTACAGACATTTTCGAAAGTAATGGAAATAAAAGGACTTAATTTTTCATAAAACTAACTAGTGTGAGATCATGGTAAATTGGTTGAGTATAACAGGGTGTTTTAAGTCTGATGGAGGAACATAGACTAATCAGTAAGCAACCAGATGCTTCAGGGGGTAGAAGAGAATTTCAAAAAGTGTTAAAATTACAGGGAGGTCGATCAGCTATTTTGTTGATTAGGCCGATACCGATCATTTGTTGCTGATTAGGCCGATCACCGACGCAAATTATTTGTTTAGTTTTCAATTTTATACCGTCCATTAAAAGTTTGTTTAATCAAGTCTAAATTAAGCTTTAAAGTTGCTTATAATATAGTTTATTTGATTGTTAGGACAACTGGTTCTGTCATTTAAAACAATCATAATCAAAAATAACAAATTTAATATAATTCTAAATATAATGATCGGATTGATAGTCAGCATCGACCCAACTCTAGTTCAAATCAGAGAACCTAATTGGTTCTTCGATTCATTCCAGTCTTGTAGTTGTTCTTGTTCTTCCTCTTCCTTCTCCCCTCATACAAACAAGTCATGAGCAAACATCATGGATTTCATTGTTTCCTCCCAGAGTTTTACTGATACTTTTTAGTGATCATTTTTAATACCACTACAGACAGTAATGGTGAAAGGGCACTTCTATGCTTCACTCAATTTTTTATTTGGAACCACTCCGTCCTCCCACTTTCCATTTTAACACAACTCCTGTTATCCTCATGCATGCTTTTCACTCTCATTAAAACTCATTTCTCTTCAGCCTCTTTAAACGCTTTGAAAATTTAATTTCGTAAGCCGTCTCCACAACCATAAATACCATTACCAAGTCTTTCTCATATTCATACCTTCTTTCCATCATATGTCTTATGGCAAATATCTGTTCCCTAAATCTGTGCTGTTCCTCTCTCTACCTTTCATTCATTTTATTTTCTTATTCAATTTTCCAGTATTTTCTCAAATATTTTTGTACAGTGGCATATCAGCATTATTTCCCTATAATTTGTACACCTCTTACTGTCTCCTTTCTTGAGAATAGGTATCATAACTCCCCTTTTCCAGTCTTCCGGTAGCTTGTTTTTCTTCCAAACCCTCTCAACACCCTGTATAACCATTGTATACCTACTTCACCTGCTGCTCTTATCGTTTCCACCGTCAGTTCATCCACACTCACTGTCTTCCTTGTTTCATCCTCTTTAATGCGTCCTCCACCTCTTTCCATGTAGGACTTCTTTCCTTCTCTCATGCTAGTTCTTCCTGCTCCTCTGTTTCACTCTTATCCCTTTACTATTCCACCTTGAATATCATCTCAATATTATCTCATCCATAGTTCCTTTTCTTACTCTCTTGTCTTTGATGTCCTTCCTCTTCATCCATCATTTTAACTTCTTAACTTTTTTCTCCTTCAGTTTTTTAGTTTTCTGCATTAGATAATTTCTGTTTAATCTAGGAAACTAAAAATGTTTTCCAGCCCTAAAGTCACTAGAGCAGAACATGTTTTTATTTAGAACAAATTTTAGTTTTACAAAGGGTTTGTATAAGGCAGGTTCCAACGTTTCATTATTCAGAGGGAAAGAAATTAATAAAATAACATACAGATAAATGAATATTAATTCGTATTCAATTCAAATTTTTACTATTCGAAATGAAAATATTCATAGTTAGAAAAAATCAACACAACCCTACACAGTTTTTTTTTTCAATGCAAAGGCTCACTTGCTATTTAAAGCATATAAGTTAAATGTCTCAAACTAGCAAATATTTTTAATTTTTTTTTTTAATTCCCTGTGTTTTCTAGACGTAAAAAATTCCATTTTTTTCCTGGTTTTCCAGCCACCTAACAAACCGATAATACGGATCATACACAGTGGTGACCATGTGAATTAGACATCAAGCTCATCCAGTATATTATTATTATTATTATTATTAGCAGCACCGCGTTTTACTACCCATTCGGGTTATATGCACTTACGCTAATGTGTAATGGTAGGGTGATTGTGAGATGAAATGGAGGACCTACAGTTTAACGTGGAATCCAAACCACGGTGGAGGCCTGGCATTCCTCACATTCACAAGATGTCTTGTCAGAGGTGAAGGAAGGGTTTGGTAATCAGATAAATCTTTGCCGGGACGGAGGATTGAACCCCGGCCGCCAGCATAGAAGTCTGACACCTTACCCCTAGACCGCCAGGTCACCAATTCATCCAGTATAGTTCGCTAATAATGTAGAGAACAAGATTTCAATCCCAATCAGGTGTACAGAGGTTTTATTCACCTAAATTGTTTCTTATGTTTCTTTCACACAAATGTGGGTACACTTCTTCTTAATTCTACCTTACTCATCACTACTCCATTAGTGTAAAACTGCAGATAGCCCAGACAAGTAGTAAGAAAAATAGAGTGCACGCAAAAAAATAATAATCTAACCCCAAGAAGTGACAGTGTTTTGTGAGTTATGGTACCTGCGACCGATCTCGAAGTGTGCCCGCAGGAAGTCATTGAAAGGTACCATGTGCTGCTCCTTGCTGAACTCCACATGATTGGCAATGTTCTGGAGTATCTTGGACATGAGCATGAGACCCCTCTTTACCGCTCCTGGAACAGGGTTTCCGACGATACCCATTTCTTGTGGGGACACTAAGAAACAGAAAACACACCCTTTTCTTTAAGAATGTGCAAAAGCTATTTTTCACTTCGGGACAGTTAAAATTAAGTTTGATTGAAAACAGTGAATTTTGGTTGAATTTGAGTATAAGAGAGCAATATGAGTACTAAAAGTATTTGGTAACTTCTTAAATATAGCCATGTGTAAACCATTAATACTAATATACATTTCCATGAATTATAATTTTTATGATGAGATTTATGATCAGATTAAGCTGTATTTTTAAATAGATCTACAAAAACTGAATATGATTTTTTTTTAAATCAGACAAAAGAAGATATTGAAGCAGTGTTTGTTATTTAATAATATCTTAATAGTGAATCGACTTAATTAAACTCAAAAATCTCTAGATAAAATAAAAATGTTAAGACTCTAAAATGATATAGCTATCCCCACCTTGTATATCTAAAATTCATCCTTCAAAGTAAGTAATATTCAGATTTCTTAGATTACTATTTTTTATTGTCTTTTAAAATACGGTATTTTTATTTTATTTTGCACTTGTTTGATATTCACATCAGGTTAGTTTCATTTTCGATTAGAGAAGTAAGTCATACTTTGAAACACATGCAAGTATGATAGATCCTCCTTTTTCAATCATATTCCCACTTTCTAGCTGGAAACATAATAATGGTGGGTAATAGAGAAATGAATAAAACCAACTCACCTCTTGGCTTTGTTAAGTTGCCTCAAAACTGTCTTGACTAAAAGACGTGATTTTCACATCAAAATATATTAATAGCAGTTGTACCAAATCTATTAAACTGTATAGACAAGCATTGTGATAGCTCACAAAAATAAATTAAATAAACTATATGATACAGTTGCATGGAAATTGTTTTGACTAATGAGACATGTTTTTATCTTCTACAAAAAATGTAAACCAAAATATATTAATTGCAGTTAGGCTGAATCTGTTAAATTCTATATTCTTTGTTGTATGAAAATACTAAATATGTTATAAAAATATAAAACAGTTATTTGGTGATAAAGATGTGTATTTAGACAGAAATTATTTTATGAAGATGCACGGACTTTATATCAACAGGTAATGGTGTGCGAAGCTTTGAAAAGTCAAAGTCGAATTCGAAGGTAAAATCTCATTCGGGTTCCACTTCGACATCTACAATAACCTTTACATATCTGAAAGATTTCAAAGGAAGGATAAAACTTCGATAAATTATCAAACAATTTAATTTTATCTTACAAAATATTACATTTTTCAATATTTGATCATTTTAAACGCATTACTAAACATAATTTTAACACCAACTAGTAATTTAACTACCACAATGTAAGTATGGATCAAAAGCGGGTAAGTAAATGGTAATATATTATATTCGCCATCACCAACATAATTTTGTATAGGTGACCTGGCGGTCCAGGGGTAAGGTGTCAGACTTCTATGCTGGCGGCCGGGGTTCAATCCTCGGCCCCGGCAAAGATTTGTCTGATTACCAAACCCTTCCTTCACCTCTGACAAGACATCTTGTGAATGTGAGGAATGCCAGGCCTCCACCGTGGTTCGGATTCCACGTTAAACAGTAGGTCCTCCATTTCATCTCACAATCACCCTACCATTACACATTAGCGTAAGTGCGTATAGCCCGAACGGGCAGTAAGACACGGTGCTAATAATAATAATAATAATAATAATAATAATAATAATAATAATAATAATAATAATAATTTTGTATAAAATAAAAATACCTATAAAGAAAATAATAACACCATGGTCACTGGTATGAAGTAAAGAAAGCGGTTTAGTTGTGCTATCATCCCAGCTCAAGTCTAATTTAGACATTAATATTCTATCTCTTTAGAATTATCTGTGACAAATTACAAGTGCATTTTGACACAGGAGTTTTTCATAGCTTCTTCGCATTTTCTTATTATTCAAAATGGCTGATATGGAAAGTGGGAAACGAAAAAAGAATTCAATATATAACTATTATCAGAGAAATGCAGATAAAAAGACATGCATATGTAAAGTTTGCCAAATAATATTATAAGCTCCATGATGCAAGTAGAAATTAACACTTTATTGATAATTTACTAAGCTATCAGTAAGCCTGTGTGAATTAATTATTAATACAGGCCTTAGGTAACAAATAAGGAAATTTTCCTGGTCCGTGTTACTGACAAGATCTAGAAAAATAATTGATTAAAAATAGTGTTAAGTGATAACAAAAATCCTAAGTCACTTCGACTTAGACTTTCCTTCGCAAGTTTCAAGCTTCGCTTTGCATTTAAAAATTAGCCATCGCACACCCCTATCAACAGGATGTACTACCAAGTTCTTTTTATCAAGATAGAGAGAGTAAAGACCTCACATCTGACATCGAGATGTAATAGCAAGCACTTTTGTGTCATATTTAATGTGTAAAATTGTCACTTAAGTATTCATCACACTTACATCATGTAATGTGTAATGTTCGTCTAAGATAGGTTGAATGAATGAACAAACGATTACTAATATTATGTTTATTATTGAGAAGCAAACCAATACAACAGTCGTCATTGTGATGGGGGTTGGGGTTTGGCTGTCACCCAGTTGGCTGTAAGTCCTTATCTTTGAATCCTATGCTAAATACTAAATTTTTATGTCCACAAATCCTCTAGTTAGGTATCACACATCAATCCTTTGTTAACACGCACATAACAAGTACCTGTAGACGACTCTCTATAAAACTAACACACTCTCGGACAACTGTCCACAGCCAACTGTCATAAACGCTGTCATAACCATGTCATAACCACTGTCCTAACCATTATCATACAGCGCTTAAGGCACGCTGTCGCTAGACTTACACATCTTCCTGACACTCCAACAAATGCTAACAAAAAAGTGTCTACAACTGCCTATAGCTACACTTTATAACAGGCAAACTAGTTTCTGCCAACTTGGATAATTCCTCCAATTACACATCAAGCATCAATTAACAGGTTCCTGTGCCACAAAGCACAGGAACATATTGTAACTAGCTTAGCAGTTCACACAAATATATATTTGACATCAACTAATCTAGCAGCCCACGGGCCTAGGTGCCGATCTGACAGGTGACTGCTCCTGTTTCAGACGCATGACATTTACTTACAGTCAACCGGTATGCAGGAAACCCTTACAATAGATACAAATAAAGCTAAGAATGATGTTACTAAGTTGAAAGATTCACATCACCCCCTCAATTTGGAACGGACAACCATTTACCCAATGAGTTAACCATTTAACACAACCTGTATAAAAGATAATTGCCTAGAATTCTAAGTTCCCAACTTACAATGAACAAGGTGTACCTACCATACTATTTTACTCTTACAATCTTACAATGAACAATCCATACCTACTCTAGTATTATACCATTAAAATGGACATGCTATCCCTATCTGCTTACATCACAATTCTCTTGTCAGCTGGTCAAGCACGAATACTCTTATGCCACCAGCTGAAGTCACAGTGGCTGTTTTGATAAGCTAAGCTTCTACGCTATGAATGAAACGATAACTACAAGCACAGTTAAAGTGAGTGGGATAGTGATATTTGCAGTACAGCGGTATTAAAGTTCACTGTCCAGGAGATGTTTACTTTGGTGCTGAAAATGCTGTGTTTACTTGCGTTTTGAATATCGAACAGTTAATACAAGTAAAGAAAGCTCACATGAGTTGTTCAAGAATAAGCTATGATAAATTATTATTATTTGTAATAAAGGAAAAATGGCACTAAATAGCTGTATTAAATTAAACATTGAAAGTAGGATAGAAGGGTGAGGCTTAAACACCAGAAAACTTTAAGTCTCAATTTTCACAATTAAAAACCAACAAAACACATAATTGTGTAGTTTTCGTGCACCCTGAAAATTACACAATCATGTTTTTATCAAATTTTAATTGTGAGCTTTGAGGCCTACAGTTTTTTATTAAGTGTGTAGGCCTTGCCCTTCTATCCTACTTTCAATATTTGATAATGATGTTGATGAATATGATGATGATGATGATGATGAAGAAGAAGAAGAAGAAGTCTAGTTCAGTAACGACTCATTTATATTCAAGCTTAAATTTTTTTGAGTATTTGCACACTCCTATTTTTTGTATCTAATATTAAAGTGAATTCATATCATAGTTTTGAAAAAATTAAGATTTTTCCCCCTGGGTTTTTAAAAGATTGCTTTAAAATAATATGTACAGAATAAAATTAATCAAGCAAAATATATTATGTAGTTTAATAAATAGGATAGAATTGTAGAAAAATAAACCACAATAAAAGTAAAAACACTTAACATATATTTAAAAACACTTAAAGATATTTGAATAAAAGATTTTACATCATTTCCCTAAGGAAGAAATAATAAGAATCTTATTGCTACTATTCCTAAGAAAACCTCTATGAAAACATCTAAATAATGTTTGTAAATATTTGTTAAGTGTTTTTACTTTTATTTGTGCTTTCTTTTTTACAATATATCATATTTATTTGGTCACACATAATAAAAGATGGGTATGAAGTTGAAATAATGTCGTCATAATTCCTGGTTTATTATAATCATCAACCATTTCCAGCCAGTGGCTTGGTCCTTTAGTACTTGTTAAATCCTATCCTGAATTTTTTGATTATCTATTTTGATACGTGAGCATGTATAATTTAAATATTTTTTCATACATCCAACCTTATTTAAAATATGTTTTTATTTTTGTAACTATACTGTTTTGGACCCTTCTCATATATTCAAAAATTCATGGATGAAGTGTATTTTTCTTTAGAGAACTATATGTAAAGTTTCCTTTTAATAATTCATCCATGGAGAATCATGTGTTTTCAGAAGTAGTTTTAATGTTTTACTTTTTAAAACTTTCTTTCTTTAAAAGTCCAGCTAATTTTTATTTGAAAATCATGTGAAATGATGGTTACCTTTACCCTATAGGAAGCTAGCCTTCACAACATTAGGTTGCCACGAGTTCTCCTATTAGTTGGTTTTAACACTGTTAACAAGGGGTCCAAGAAGCAAGAGGTAGGTCATATGCAAGCATCTTGTGCATATAAATTTAGACAGTGAGATAAATTTACACAGCACACAGAAAAATAATAATCTCGTCAGAAAACAAAAATTTGAACAGCACTAGCTCTGACTCTCCGAGTCAGTTTGGAAATTAACAAAGAACTGTATCATTTTAATGTTGATTTTATAATTATGAGCGTGAAATAAACAAAGTATATCATGTACAATGTTAAATCTAAACTAATTTCAAAGTAAACAAATAAACAATTCCATAGTGAGAAACACGTAAAATCGTCGTGTGCCACAGTGAGAAACACATAAAATCAGATTGTTATAGCCGTGTGATAAAAAAATGTGTAGTAGGGCATGCATGCGTTAGCATCATCATAAAACCCAGTATCATTATTATTATTCAACCGTAAGGCATACACGGGTCCACATACACATCATCATCAGTATAAAATCCGATATCACTATAATTGGCGCACAATCACGGGGCAATAAAATCTGGAAACATTATAATTTAAGTACTGTAATTATGACTTGGCCAATTGATTAGTTCCTTTGCCTATTTGGCTATTTAGGTTATTTATTGCCAAACTTGCAGATCACAGATGCTTCTTACAATATTACAAAGGTAATATGCAAAACAAGACACATACATTTTTGAATATAACAAACATTTTTTTGTTCAATAAAGTCTTACTTAAAATACGAATAAACATTAAAAATGGGGAGAGGGAATTCAAAGGTAAAAGAGGGTTTTAGACCTCTTTATTTAAATTAAAAATGCTCAAAAAAGAGGATAAATATTTATAATTCGTAATAGTTCTTTCAAAACTGGCACCAAGTTATTCAAAGGCTAAGATCCCTCTCAGTCTTACACATTTTATCTTTATCTTGAGCATTGCTAATGAAATGTTGACCTTGAAATCTACTTCCTAGCATAGCTCTTGTCATTTTTTCTCTCGCTTGCAAACCCCCAAGTATGAGTGAAACTTTTTTTCCTTAATAAGAAGTAAACAAATCTCCCTTTCACTTAAGACAATCCATTTACAATCGTAGTTTGAATCTCTTAGAAATAGGAATACCAAATGTAGTGAGAATCAATTACTTTTATTAAGACTAAGTGATGTATGCATTTGGAAACTATATGATGTAAGTCTCCCCAGTGAGATGCGTGGGTTGCTTATCTGATGATAAGAGCAGAGTATTTTTGACTGACCTATAGCAGGGTTGATGAAACGCAGGAAGATGACGGTGCCTACGGCTCCGATGTTGTTTTGAGGGAACTGAGGAAATCTTTTGCTTAGCACCTGGTACAAACAATGGCACATGCTGCGCAGCTGTGGAGGGAACCTGCAATATATAAACAGCAAAAACCCAGATATGTCGCTAGTAAATTGTATATATTTTGTTACATGAATATTAGTATTTTTATTATTATTTTTACATCCATTACTGTTTCTAGCCTATGGCCTGATTCAGTTTTTTATTCAAGTCATATATTTTCCACTACCTGCTGGCTGGGCCTGTCGTATTTACGTATGGCTTATAATTTAACTAAAGACTAGGTAAAGCACAACATTCAGTCCTTGGTCGTTAATTTATCAATGTGAAAGTGGTAACCCTTATTTAACCAATGATTAGAGCCCTGTGAAAATGGTGAAATGCAATAAAGCGAAAAGTGCCATACAAAGATGGAATCAACACTTTTCCTTTGATAGGTTTTAGTTATGATTTGCCATGTTTTTGAAAAGCTAAATAAAACAAAATTGTCTTGTTACACGAAATCCTCCTATAAAACGGAATAATACAATTTTTTTTAAATAAAAAAAAACTTTAAATAAACACAAAATTAAGAAGAAATTAAGCAGAAATTTTGACCATACTGTAATTTGATTAGTATTTTCTTGTAGTGTAAGCTATCTTTAGGCTACAAAATTGTTAAATATGCAGACAAACATGACAAAGTATTTTAAAACAAATATATAAGGTTTCAATATTAAATTTTAATTTTGTATACATTGTCTCAATATGTAAATAATAATTAAACAACCTCAGATAACATGCGATTTTGAATATAAACACTTTTATTTTATATATATATATATATATATACAATGTATACAAAATTAAAATTTAATATTGAAACCTTATATATTAGTTTTAAAATTCTTTGTCTAGTTTGTCTGCATATATATATGAAATCAAAATGTTTATTCAAAATTGCATGTTATCTGAGATGTTTATAAAATTTAATATTGAAACCTTATATTTGTTTTAAAATTTGTTTTAAAATTCTTTGTCAAGTTTATAAAAAAAAATTGTTAAAATTGTAAGAAACTAGCTCAATTAATTCAAATGGCACAGTATAACATATAAAACTTTTTTTAGCACTAAGTCTTACCAATATATTTGTATTCAGTTCATATAAAAGTAACCATTAATGATTTTTCTCTACAATGTTTTTTATATTTATTATGATTTAAATCATCTGCATGACATAGCTTGGTAAAATAAATAATTTCAATAATGTGAAAAGTTATATTTAATCATTATTTTCAATCAGAATTAAAGCATTAGTATTCATAGGGAGAGAATTTACTAGAAGGAATTTAATGCAATAATCGATTTGAATTTAAAATCACATATTAAGCCACCATAATAATTTGCTAAGCCAATGGAATGAAACCTAGGTCGGGGGATTGGGCGGTTTTAACAATGCGATTTTCTTCAAGAAGCAACCATTACTTATTTGTTTAGTGGCAGCAATGTAAAATGTGAACTGCATTCTTCTTTTCACTGTAAAAGCCATATTGTGTTTTTTCCATTTGTATGTTTCTATCCACCGTTCCTGTACCCTCTTACAAATATAATCTAATTAAGCCTAATTTATGATTGCCTTTAGAATCCTATTACATTTTTTTTGTAAACTGACCAAGTATGTTGATGTCTGGAGATAAGGAGAAAGGAAATCATGGATAAGCATCCAAATATCCACAATTGATCTTTGGGTCTTGTTAATTTTGTTCACCTTTGTCCTTCCTCTAGCGCTCAGAAACATTTAGGCTGCCATTCCAACCTTCCCCTCCACCCGCCACCCCCCTCCCCATTGCGCTGAGAGACCTCTGGGCTGCCAACTTCCTTCCTGTAAAAAGAAACCCATACTATCGCAACATCTACCTTTTCCTTTATCCATGACACCCCCCCTCTTCCCCCCGCCCTATCCACTCACCCCCGTTGCCGTTGCAGCAAGAGAGGTCAACAAAGAAGAAACCGAGCAGAACACTATGCCATATTCAAGAACCTTTTCACTCTCACACTCCTACCTCTTTCATCTTCATCAAGCCAACATGCTCCCCCACAGAAACCCTATCACCTGAGACCCCTCTTTTCTCCACCTCCCCCGTATAGTTTATAGTCTTCCGAGTACCAAACACTGCTCTCTATTGATCCCAGGAGAACTCATATCCAATGCCTCAACGACAAAAAACTACAGAGATTTTTTGTCCTAGGCTTAGACATCTCACCCCCCTCATTACTGAAAGTCAAACAGCACTTCTTATTTCGGCTCTCAGAATGCCAATTTCTATCCAACCGCCTGTATGGCATATGCCATCGCAACTACTAAAAAGAGCCCATCCCTAAGGATATCTGAACCCATGCCTCTTCTGCGGACTCCTATCCGAGTTGGTACACTCAAGCTCGGCTCACCAAAAGGGAGGAAAGAATCAAGAAAGAAGCAAGACTAAACGTACTCCGACACTCGCCGGCCTACAAACTAATACTCAACCCGCAGACCTCACAACCAGAGTTTGACAACGAGATAGAAAGATAAAACAACTTCAAATATGTATACCAGTAGTTATAAAGTAATACCAGTTTGTATCAAACATTTTATTAACTTTTTAAACTATACATTATTTGAATTCAATTCGAAATGTTCTCTATTTTATTCGAAAATAATTGTAATAAAAAAATGACAATTCGCACACCCATAGTTAGAGACATCAGAATTTTGAGATACATGCTTTTATGAACTTTTATTCAACACATTAAAATTACTATTAAAACAAGAATTTTTGAAATAATAAAACATTTGTTTATATGAAATAAAATATTTTTATGCAATTGATCATTTTACCTTTTAAATGTGAATTATCATCAATTTTGTTAATTTAAATGCGAATTAACACCAACAATGTCATTGTTTACCTTTATCATGAGAAATACTGAAAAATAAATAGTAGGTTACAATTTTGCTAATACAAAATAATTTCTGAAAAAAATATATATATTCCCTAAACTAAAGAGTATTAGTAATAGAAGTGCTTGGACTGGCTACTTTTGGAGCCATATTGTCTCCAAAGACAAATATTTAAAAAAGAAAAAAATGCCACCATAGTTGAGCTAGATTTAGATCTTTTTATCTTCAGTGCTTTGGTCGCCCATCTTATGTCACTATCAAGTAACATTATTTTGTTTGTGGTCATTAAGTGTAGTTATATGGAAAATTATTTAATAGAATAATAGGTGAATGAAAATTAAAAATGCCAAAGCTCTTACATATTTTTTAAATATAGCACAAATATTCAAAAGATGGCTTTTACATATTTGATAAAGCAAAAAAAAAATGTGTGGATTGTGAAACACCCATGTGGACTGGTTTATAAATTTGGAAATAATGCTGTGTGTGTGTGTGTGTGTGTGTGTGTGTGTGCGTGCATGCATGCGCGTATGTTTATCTATTAAAATTAATTTGGTACAAGCAAGGTTGATGTCTATCATGCATGCATGATCTATATTGTGTTTAAGGCACATAATTTGAAAATATATTAACTAGTTTGTAATAGATAGGCCTTCATTATGAAAATATGAATTAAATAGTAATAAAATATTATATAAGGCCATTTATTTAAAATTCTTTTTATTTGAATACTTGTGTCTATAGTAGGCCAGGAATAGTGGGCCAAAACATAAAACCTTTTAGTTATAATTTGCCTATTCATAGCAATATATATTAAAGTTGATTTGTTATAAATTTCAGCCCCTCTCCTATGCCCAAATAAATATTTTCTTTAACTCTTTATATCAAAATACAAGTTTATTTAATAAAAAAAACTTTATCTACCACAAAACAGTATCCAACCTTTTCATTAACGATTTTTTTTTACCAAAATATAACGAGATTTATTTAACAAAATCCAATTTTTTATTTACAAAACCAGGATTTATATTTACTACAAATAAGGATCAAGCCTTCTATTTACAGAATTTTTATACCGAAATATAGCTTTTTATTTAAAGAAATCCAATCATTTTATTTACCACAAATCAGGGTTTCTACCCATAGTTATTTGCAAACTCCTGATATGATAGCAGATGTGTTCATCAAAAGATTACCATGACCAAAACTTGAGAAGTGCTTAGGAATTTTAGAATGAAGAGGTGACATGGTGCGCGATTGAAGGGAAGTGTATGACAAGGTTCACAAAGTTTCATAAACCAAAACTATATATACAGTAAAACCTGCCTTAAACGGACCCTTTATTAAGCGGAAACTTGTCTTAGACGGAAATATTTTATGGTCCTATGACTTTAGGTCTGAAAAACATGCTAAGTTCCCTGAATTAAAAGGAAACTCTCTAACGGGGAAACAGAATTCAAATTAAGCCTTTATAAGGAAAATTTCCAATGTTCTTGTGGACATCGTTTAGAAAACTTTTGGCATCTTATACATTCTACAGAGTTTTACTTTCTCTAATTCTTCCTTTATATTAAAAGCAGTTGAAATGTTAAGTCAGGTATATTTCTTTTCTCCTTCTTAGATATTTTGTTACCTGGCTTACAGAATTGTGAACTGTAATCGCCTCGTGATTGTTACCTCTGTTCTTCCTAATTATTTGTGCTAATGACTTGTCAATCACCTTTGGAATTCAGCATTTAATGGTACAGCACTACCTGTATTCCTGTATTCCGGAAGTTTTACTCAATATGGACTATAGGCCTGCAGTTTTTATTCAGTTTGGCAATTGTCATTATGGCTTCAAAGATAAGCGTTGTACTTGATCTAAATATGAGAGTAAAAGTTATTTATGCAAGTGAGTGAGATAAATTATCTATTAAGCAGATCATGAAGATGTTTAGCGTCGGTAAAACTAAAATGTATGAGATTCTAAAGAAGAAAACGAAAATTTTGAAGCTGTGGTAAAACTGTGCTAATGGACAAATAAGAACAGAACTTAATAAAACTGCAAACGAAGACATTAATGAAATAGCTTGGGAGTGGTTTGTCAACGTTATGGCAAAAAATCACCGTGAGTTGGGTCCAATGGTGCTGCAATATACTAAAAAGATTGCTCAAAAACTGGGGAAAACTGAATTCAAAGCATCTAACGGATGGTTGGAGAGTTCTCTCAAAAGACAACGGATAATTTTTAACGAACTTTGTGGTGAATCGAGTGATGTAAATAGTGAAACCATTGCAGAGTGGATTGTTAAACTTCCCTCCATAATCGAGAGATATGAACCTGAAAAGATAGCGAATGGTCACGAGACTGGATTGTTCTTCCGTGTGCTACCAAATAGATCGCGGTGTTTGAAAGGTGAAAAATGTTTGAGAGTAAAATTGTGCAAAGAAAGATTGACTGTTTTTCTATGTGGTTTTATGTCAGGTTAAATGGAGAAACCCTTAATTATCGGTAAGGCAGCAAAACCACAATGCTTCAGAAATATGAACATTTGGAAACTTCTCGCTGAGTGGTGAGCCAACAAAAAGGCGTGGATGACGCATGAAGGAATAGTTAATGGCTTTTAATGGCAGAATAAAAAAACAAACCCAGCATGTTTTGTGTTTTTGGATAACGAAACATGCCACCCCCACATTAAACTCTTCAACGTGCGACTTGCTTGGTTCCCTCCAAACACCACAAGTCTTTCTCAACCAACGGATCAGGGCACCATTCAGAATGTTAAAGTGCACTATCATAAATTATTAATGCAATCTTAACTCCTCCTCTGAGCTTGCAAGAACGGTTCCGGTGGTAGATGCGGTTATTTGGATAAGTCAAGCTGTAAAGAAGTTGTTGCCAGAAAATGTGACAAAGGGTTTTGAAAATGCAGGATTTTCTATGAGTGAAGTTACTGCTGGTGTTGAAAATGAGGATGATCAGCATGACTTATAAAACTTTCTCAGGCTAAAGTGTTTGTGGAAAGTCAGGCAGCCAAGACAGTAAACTGTGCTCAGAAAACTATGTTTGACTACTGGAAAAAATAAAGACAAAGTGAGTAATTTTTTTCTGTTCAGTGTAATGTTACCCTATGTCCATTTATAGTATGAATAATGAGCATTGTGTAATAATGAGTAAGATATTTTATTTTATTGTTTTTTATCCCAATTATGTGCATGTCTTTGGTTTAATCTTGATGGTACACCATCATTAAATGGAAACCTGGCTTTTGCGGAAAAATATCTTGGACCCTTGCAATTCCGTTTAAGGAAGGTTCCACTGTATTAAATAATTAGTGTATACAACCCCCCTATATCACTGTTATTTTGCTAAACATTCTCTGTGGTTGTCCGGCATCCTCATTTACAATAAAAGGGGGTGACCTAAAGTTTTGTTTTGTTATTGTAGCCTCAATTGTACTTAATGCAATCACATTCTGGTCTGATTTTAAACAATTTCAACTATTTGGGGTAAAATGATTTAGTAACAAAATAGTAAACTTACTTGTCAGCTGACGAAACAATAGCATCAAAAACTTTTTGGGTTAAGGCAATCAAATTTCTGCGATTTTCTTCTATGTCTTCGCTTGGGTCTACCCTGTAAAAGAAACAGTTGTTGTATATGAGATAGCAATATGTTTATTGAATGAAGTCTAAAATAAGAAAATTTAAAGTTTTTCTTTAATTTTGTTGTGATTTTGTCTTACTATACGAAATTGTCATGCAAAACAGAATGATATTCAAAATATGTTAGTTAAGTTGTAATTATACTTTAAAACCACACTAATTTTATAACAATACATGTTTTATTTTATTGTCATCAAAGTAAATATTTGTAAAAACCTATCATGGCAATTGTTTAGACTTTTTTAATTAAAACAAACATAAACAAATAATTTTTCTAAGATTCTTTAAATATTTTATTATGTATTTAGCTAGTTTTAAGAAATAAACATCAAATTGAGAATGTGAAGAATTTCAAGGCCACAAAATGGAATATTTTAACTGGTCAAAGTATATTATTAAGATGGTTGTGATTGTTTACGCTTAGTTCTTAGATTTTGTGATTTGGCACATAATGATGCAAACTCAAGATTTTTGATTCGAGTTGATTCCATGGGATCTTCTCAAAAATCTCCCCAGTATTGAGTTTCTTTAAGCTTGAGTTAAATTAATTATTGATTTAAAAACTTAATTGTATAAATATAAACATGTGTATATTTTATATATATATATATATATTTGCAAAAAAAATAATAATAATAATAATTTTTAAATAGTTAAAAATTTCAAAATATTGAGCTATAGTAAATTAACGGGTTAGTATTTAAATCTAATTGTGATAATAGCAGAACATTTATTTTTGTTTCAATTCATTATTCCTCAAATCGAGTTTTAAAAACTCATTTATCAAAACAGGTTTGGGTGCACATATTTAGATTTTTTTATGTAAACAACACCATTAATTCCCTACTCATCTTATGTACAACTGTTCCCTTGTTACCAACCTATGACCAAAGAGCATGAATGATTTTCAAGATGTATATAGCAGATGTTATACTTTTACACTAAGGTGTATTTGATACAGTCTTACGCTAAGTTATTATTTATTCTAGCATCATTACAGAGATACATCTTTCCATATCTTTGTTATCCATAGCTGATAACGTGAGAGATCGAGATTTGAAACTCAGTCGGCTGAAATGAGGATGATTTTCCATGTGTGATTTATTCCATTCTCTTTCTATGCTAATGTAGGTGCACTTCCTCTAAGAAATCTTCCTCACCATTATCCTTTTCATTAAGTAGCCATCATCCTTTGTGTTAAGCTACCAATAATAACATATACAGAAGCTACTATCATTGTGAAGAAAGAATAAAATGGTGTAATTTTTTTTCCATTTCAAAGGATATTTTTTGAGAGCAACCTTTTTCAAGACAATATAGTAACTCACCTGGCTGGATCAACCTCGAAGCTCTGATTGGTTTCCTCGAGTAGTGGCCTGATCAGGGGCTCAAGTAATGTCTGGAGGTAGCTGGCCCCATAGATCTTGAAACAAAAGGCCATAATCTTGCTGCCAAGAGAATTGCCTCTAAACAAGGTCTGCATACAATCTGACACCTCCACTTCTCGATAGAACATATTCCACAATAGAGGAGACAGCAGATGCTTTGCATCGAATAACGTCACAAACACTCGGGCAAGCTCATCCTGAAATAGAAGTATAAACTATAAGTAGATCTGCAGACCCCCATGTATAGTCCTAATGCCAAAAGGAAGAACATTAAATGACATTTCTAAGTCACTAGAGTCACTATACTCTTTTTATGGAAAACTTCTTCTCACCTTTTGAGATGGGTTTTGTTGTATATGAAAGCATATACTTAGAGGTGTGCGAAGCTTCAAAACTTTGACTTAGCTTTGAAACCAACATAAGCTTCAGCTTCGCTAATAAAAATAATTTCAATTATAGCCATTCTGAGCTGTTTTGTACATTACAAATTGATATTTATGAAAAAAGCTGAAGAAATTAAATTGCATGTTGTGATAACAGCTTGATTTGTCAGAGTAACATGAAATATTACAAACAATTGTAAAATGAAACCTTTTCAAAGTAATTTAAGTACATAAAGTAATTTAAATAACCACAATATAATATTTTTTCAAGCATAAAACAACTAAAAGAAAATATTTGATTTAGTTTTGACAATATTTCATATATTTGATTTGAGTTAGCTTCAAATTAAAAAGTGGGCTTGTCACACCCCTACATGTACATCCGAAAAAAAATATTATATACAATGAAAAGAGAACAGTTCAAATTTTACATTGCTGCCTCTTGAAGAAAATTAATTAATACTGGCCCAGTCCCTTGACATATGTTTCACTAAGGGGTGGGTCTATCAACTATTTTTTATGATCATGCCAATGTCGATCATTTGGCATATTTAATATTAGACATTACAAAATCTGTATTATTAATTAGGGCTCTGCAAGTATTTGAATTTCAAGCCGAGATCATCCGAAAAGCTTGAACTCGAGATCAACATTTTTTTTAGGCTTTTCATTTTTAAGATTCCTCTTGATGTACATACAAATAAGTTTTAGAACGCAATGGTGAGAGTATATGCTATTAAAATTAGATGACATGTGCAGTTTCACTTATAAATCAATATTTAACTTTAAATATTGCTAAAATTAATATCAAATGTCACATTCGTAATGAAGTGAAGCTCTAAAATTAATTTCAAACAGTAAACTAATTCAATATTTTTGTCCATTTTAAATTATTCTGGATTAAAGTTGCATCGCCATGACAAGGCAATGAAAATAAAAATAGCAAAGTAGATCATTAAATACTGGTACGTTAATATTTATTATTTTTAATATATTTACATGGTCTCTTTCTAAAATTATAATATCAATTGAATTAAAATTTAACAATGAGAATACATAGTGATTGTTATTAAAAAGTGTATTAATATATTCAACTATAAAAATAGAGTTAGTTACCATTTAATAATAGAATTATGTTGGTTAACCCATCTAAAATCGGTATTGATCAACATTGCAATAAATATTTGACCAAACTTACCGCATTCAAATAAAACTTAATGTTTGATTTTCATTTATTATTTTTCATACTGTCTACTAGGAATGTGAGAAGCTTCAAAAATTTGAAGCCGAAAGCAAATCTTGGTGTACTTCGTATTCAATTTGAACCCATGTTTGGCTTCGGCAGCTATTCGAAGCTTTGTGTATTATTCGAAGTTTAATGATTATATTACACTTATATTTTACATCAAATAAAAATCAACAAAAACTACCTCAAGAAATAAAATATATTTTTATAGTTTTTTGAGTTTTAGGAAAAGTTTGCTTTATTTTATTGGTGTAACTCGGAAAATTTCCATAACCCTTTGAATTTTAAGATGCCCATAACATTAAACCTCTAACGCCCTTGATCACAAACATTGATTGGTACCAACTGAAGATGCATTTATTCCTCTTGAATGTGTAGATTAAAATAAATAAAGTTTTATTTTCAGTGTGTTTAATTAAAAAATTTAAGTGTTTTTTGAATATTGAAAATATTTTTTTAATATTCTAAAATTCACAAACTCAGCCATTTAAGATGTTTACTACATTACTCAGTATGTTCAATTCAAATTCCTGTTAATGCATAGGCTATCGGCAGACTTGAGAGATAGTTGGGCACATGTGCGAGTTTCATGGTATTCCTTAAATTATTTTTTTAAAAGTACGCTAATAGTGAGTACTCTTATAAACGAAACCTTTAGGTTTACAAAATAATAATTTATGGTTTAAGATGATCGGTTCTAATAAGATAAACGTGGAAATATAATACATTTAATTTATAGCTCGCTGCACTATTGTAGTTTATGTTGCCATTATGGTGTAAATGGAAATATTAAATTTATAATATATTAAAAGTCTGTATAGTTAATAATGTAGAGACAAATCATTAAATAATCCATATGGAGGTATTATTAAAAGTCTTTTTATAACTGTTTAAATGAAATATTTAATCAAATAAAACATATTTCTATAATGTCAAATGTTAGTAACTTACAATCAATGTTGGCGAATTTTACTGATCTTCCTATAAAAATTGGACTTTAAATAGTAAATAAACTCATGCTAGTTTTGTATTTGGAATATTATTGAACACAATTTTTTTGTAGTTAAAGTATTAGTAAAGAATACAAGTTTTAAATATCTTTAGTTAAAAAACATTCACTATAGTATATTCTTATTGTTAAATTTTTTTATTCAACTTAAATTATATGTATAGAAAAGGACCAGGTAAAAAGAGTAAAAAATTTAATTATTCGATTAATTAGTAATCTATTTAACTATTTCCATTGCTTTCTCTTTGCAATACAACTTCACTTAAAGCTGATTCAAAATAGACGGCAATAATGAATAAGTTTACCGGTCAAAAGTAGTTTTAAATCTCTAATAAGTTGTTAATGTGAAATGATATTAATTTTAACAATATGTTAAGCTATTGAATGATTTATAAGCAGAACTATGAACTGCCAATATCTGAATTAAATACTCTATGGTTACCATTGTGTTTTAAAATTGATTTATAGAGAAATCAAGTGGAAGCTTGAAAATAACAAGCCTACAAAACTTTCATTCTGAATTCCGAGCTTAAATGATGAACATGACTCGAAGCTCGAAAACCAAGTACTCGCAGAGCCCTAATTTCAAATGTATTTCTATGGCAATCTATCAGCCAGGTACACCACTGGTAATAAACTCTGCAATTAAGTTTAATTCCCTGGAGGCCCCTACCATTTGTGAGGTGGTAACAACGTTAGCCAGAGCCATGGCAATGGGTAGCTCCCCTTTGTCACTTATCATGGTCACCAGTTGAACCAACTGCTCAAACCTATCTGCCAGCACAGTCTCTGCCAAGGTGTCGAACTCTGTCCCTTGCTGAAGTATCTTGGTGAGCACCTCCATAAAGGCTGCCCGGGTCTGTAAGTCACGGTTGTAGCCCAGGTCTGTAAACATAGCCCCATCATCATAACAAATACAAACTGAGATGCTTAGTTGTGAATTTACAAGTTTATATAATTACACCCTGACTCTAGTTTTCCAGGCTTATACGCGACTGCTTTATTGAGAAAACTATCCAGGATTTCCACCTTGCCAGTGTGTCATTCCAATATATATTCCTGTGCATATCTGGGTGCACAGGATTGTTTATTAGAAGACCAGAATACTGAAATTTGAAAACATCTGGCTTAGAGCCTGGTCAACTACACAGCCACTTGCTTGGGAGTTATTAATGTATATTAGTTCAGTTTGTTTTGCTACGGAAAACTTTGATAGATGTGATTTTTCTGTTTGCTTTCATAAGTTTGGGTGTAATCATTGCATATTGCATTAATGAACTAAGGTCATTTTATGTTAGTTCATCTAGTCATTTAACCCACTGATAAAATTTGGCTCATAGCTCTTGAAAATTATTGATTAAACTGTCCTGAAATTTTAAACTTAGACATAAAATCATTTTAAAGATATGGAGATATAAATAAATCAGAAAAGCTTTAGCGAAAATGGTGTGCAAAGTTGAAATGTCATAAAATAATGTATATCTCTAGAACTAGAAATTATAAGTGAGTGACGTATTTTAATCATATTTCTAAAAATAAAAAAACTTTTGAATAAAATATTGTATTGTGGATTTGTACAACACATGATTTTATAAATACACTTGAATTACATATTTGTGAGCGTTTGTTTCAGTCAACAAACGATTAAAATAACCTGTGAAATAAAGGAAAGTGGACTGTATTTGATATAAAATTGTGATAGGATTGCTTACCTCGTCCAAATGAGGTTTGCTGACAATAGAGGCCTACCTTGTGGGTTGCTGGATTAAGTGTAGGAAGGAATGGGGAAACAAGGGGGCTGACTTAGCGGTTTCTTTCAAACTCTTGTCATTCCTTGATAAAGAAGGTCACTTTGGGGCCTGTAACACCCACTTTGGGGCCTGTAACACCCGACTCACACTCAGACACCAATTTGTGCATAAATTAGTGCATCCATTCTGGCAAACACCCTATGTCGTGACTACCACACTTAACTTAACTGCTCTCACTCAAAAACAAACGACCTTTCTTCCCACTCCCAACTCTCTCAAAATGGAGGGAAACCATCAAAAACGGCCAAAGAATAAACAAGAAATACAAAACCAATATGTATAAAGCATTATATAAAAGCAAATATGTTAAACAAATTATTACACATAGTACAATATTAAATATATACAATTCAGAGACTGAACAGTGAGAAATTTCCAAGAAAAATGATTCATATAATTTTTTTATATCAAAGTAAACAGAGGTGCAAACACAACAATTCTTTTTTCCAACCACAACATTTTCAAATATTCTTCTTTAAGACACTTTTTTTGGATTTCTTTTGTTTACTTTGTCTATAATATATAAACCATCAACATCATTAAATTTAGCTTAAAACTTGAAGGTGATTTTAGTGGGCTATTCTTTTTTTTTATCATTGAACTTACTCACCTATATGCATAAAACTATATTGACATATATATTAAAAGAAAGCCAAGTGGCTTCAAATGTGTATATGTCTTAGAGCTATGCCATGATTTTCAGCCCAACTTGTTGCCGGAGCTTCTAATACAGTAAGTCCTGCTATAACGTTGCCTATTAGAACGTTGTTTGGTTACAACGTTGTTAATAATCTGCAACCATTTTTTTTACATAACGTCCGCTATTGGTTACAAAGTTGTTTTTCAGCTGAACATGCGCCAAGTGTCAACTGCCTGGTTCCCATTTGTGTGGGCCTAATAGGCCTATGAGTCATGCAGGTCACGTCAGAGATTTCTATCACCTCCCCTCCCCATATTCCATACAACAAGTCAATAATAACGATGATAATAATAATATGAATGGGTTTTTTACGCGAAAACATATATTTTGTTTGTGTACAATATTTTAAATTTGGAATATTTTACTTGAAACTTGATACTTTTTGCACCAGATTTAGAGACTTTCAGCATTAATGAGTTGGCAACACTTAAGATGGTGCAAGCTAAGAGAAGTTTTGTTCAAGCATACAAATTATTGTTTAGCTTTCTTTGTAGTTTTTATATTTTTAGTTCGCATGAGTCTTTTATTTATCTTTCGTGTTTTTTATATCTAATACATTTTAAGTTTGCGTGTGACTTGTGTTTACCATTCTTTGTTTTTATATATAATTTTTTTAGTTCACGCACAACGTGTGTTTACTTGTTTTGTTTTTTTTAGCTAAGGGGGGCAGGGGCGGGGTGTTATCTGTTTGCAATGGCGTCTAAACGTCCATGTAATTTATCTAATACTTTAATTGCAAAGAAAATCAGACGATTAATTAGTCTGGTTGTTAAAATGGACGTAATACAGCGACTTGAATATGGTCAGCGCAGTGTAGACATTGTTACAGCTTTGGGCCTACCTGCAACTACTATTCGCACTATAGGGGAAAATGCCATGAAAATTAAGTGCAGTGTGGAAAACCTTTCAGGGCTCAGTGAGACAAAGGTCAGGCGTACAAGAAACGAACGCATTGAAAGGATGGAGTAAATGCTTTTGTTGTGGATTGAATCTCAAAACCAACGTAGTGCCCCAGTTACTTTAGCCATTGTTCAAAGTAAAGCTAAATCTTTAAATCATGACGTGCTAAAGCCTAAGGACGGCGAAGGCTCTAAAGAAGAATCTTTCAGTGCCAGCCGAGAGTGGTTCAATGGTTTTAAGCACTGGTACAATTTTCATAATATTAAAGTGACTGGTGAAGCTGCAAGTTCTGACAACATTTTGGAGGAAGCCTTTGTTGTCGAACTTCAAAACATCATTGAAGATGGTGGATACTCACCAAATCAAGTTTTCAATGTTGATGAGACCGGACTGTTTTGGAAACGTATTGTATGCCTGCCATAACTTACATTTCACAGAAAGAAAAGACAGCAATAGGTTGTAAAACTGAGAAAGATCATGTAACACTGTTGCTAGGTGGGAATGCATCTGGTGACTACAAGATGAAGCCACTCCTGATTGCCAAATCAGAGAATCCACAGGCTTAGAAAGGAAAGATGAAGGAGCACCTTCCCGTTATTTACAAAGCCAATAAAAAGGCGTGGATAACTGGTGCCATGATTTGTGAGTGGTTGAAAGTCTACGCAATACCCGCGTGTAAGAGGTACTGTGCGAAGGAGAATTTAGATTTCAGAATTCTCCTCCTCATTGATAATTTCTCCCTCACATCCTCATGACATTCCTGACTTGGATGAGCATGTGAAGATTGTTTTCCTCCCTCCCAATACTACGGCTCTAATCCATCCAATGGACCAAGGTGTAATTGCCACTTTCAAGTGGTACTACTTGCGACGTACGTTTGAGCAACTTGTCGCAGCTACAGATGGTGAAGACAAGAATAGCATCAAGGAGTACTGGCGTAGCTACAATTTCTTTAACGCCATCAACAACATATCCATGGTTTGGAAAGAGGTTTCCCATAAATGCCTCAACGCGGTGTGGCGAAATCTATGGCCTGAATGCATCACAGATTTTAAAGAATTTAAAGAGATTGTGTCATGTGCAAACACAAACCTCCTCAACATTGCTCGTGAAGCAGGCTTCCAGAATCTGGAAATGGAGGACATAGACGCCGAGATTGAGGAACTCACTAACGAGGAGCTACAAGAGCTGGCCCAAATTCCAAGCCCTGAATCTGACAGCGAGGAGGACAAGACTTCATGCACATTTACTACGAAGAGCATGGCTATTTCATTTCACCGCATTCAAGGAGGACTTCAGATGTTGGTCGATGAAGACCCTGATGTAGAATGCAGCGCAAGAGTTCACAGGACTGTCATGGAGGGGCTTACATGTTACCAGGAAATTTACAAAGAAAAGAAATGTGCCACTAAGCAACCAACTATCCATGCATTCTTTCAACCAGTAGCCGCCATGGTGACACATGAGGGGGATAAGATTATGAGTGGTGAGCCAGTCCCATCCACGTCCCGAAATTAAATGTATTCCTGTCTTGAGCTGTTTCTGCGATATGATACTACATGTATTTTTAAGTATTTTGGGGGGCATTGGAACCTAACTCCTTCACTTAACATTGATTCTTATGGGAAAACATAACTTTTATAAAGTTGTTTTCTATAAAGTTGTGTTTCTCAGGAACATAACACAACGTTATAAGAGGATTTACTGTACATGTAGTATCTGACCAAATGGAATATTGCACTCATCATCAGAGAAATACTTAGTGGGCCATTTGGGTACATGAATTGCACTAACACATTTCTTTCAACATGGTTAATTTTGTCTAATATTCCAATTGCCAATTTAAATCATAAACTCAAGTGACATAACAATGTGTAGTCTTTGATGAATGTATAATTTTCCGCCCTAGTAAAAAATTATAAATAAATGTTCATCAAGCCTAGTTTTTTCTTATCAATTTTAAGTTGTAAAGTGGTCAGGGTTAGGGGCCTGTTAGCTCTCAACCATTTCATATACATACATTTATTTTGTTAATTTAATCTTATTCTTTAACTTCCAAATTAATTGGTTTGTATAATGTTCATATATTCTGATAATTGTATTATATTTGGAAGAAGATAAAGGAAACATATAAAAGGAACAAAGAAAATATGGCTTTTAGAGTGAAAAGAAGAACAGAGTTTATTCATAGTTTACATTGCAGCCATTGGACAAAGAGGAGGTAATGTCTGCCTCTTGAAGAAAATCGATTGTTACTGGCCAATCTACTGACAAAGGTTTCATTCTATTATAGCTCATCAAGTATTATATTTGGAAGAAGGTATAGGAAATATAATACAATTACCTCATAAAGCAAAAAGAGGTTTTCTTTATTGAGTTATAACTCATTAAGTGGGAGTGTAAACAGTGTGTTAAGTGCAACGCAACTTCTTAAAAGAGGAAACCAAAAAATACAAAAGGGATAAAAAAGAAAATTGTAAATAATGATAGGACACTTAGATAGGAACATGTGAAAGGAATAACATATATTCAGTTCATGATAGGTTTTTACCCGGATGACAGTTCGAAAATCGTATGTTTAGGTTTTGGGTTGCCAACACTTGTAAAAGATCACAGTTTTGTTATTGTTCTTTCCAGTCAACAAACTATTAGCATCAAAAACAACAACCAAACCGAAAAAAGGTGGACTGTACATGACAATGTGACAAGTGCTTACCTTCTACTAAATAAGGTCCCGCGAAAATGGAGGTTTACCATGTGGGTTAGTAAAGGAAGGAATAGGGAACAAGGTTGTTAATTCCTCGGCAATTCTCTAAGATTGGCAGTGGTTTTGGAGCAAAGAGGCCCCTTTAGGGTCTGAAGCACAGAATCACACATAAATAAGAATTTACAAAGCAAAAGATGTGGACGCCATAGGAGACACCCAACGTGAACAGAGTCCCACACTGAACTGAACACAAAAGAGCAACCAACGACCTACTTTCCCCCTCCTTTCCACTCACAAAAAAGGAGGGAAACTCAAAATCGGCGGGAACCAAATAACAAGGAACAATGAACACATACAAACCAATAAAAATAGGGAACTAAATCAAAATGAACTAGATTAAACAAACTATTCCACAGAGGCTATTTTACAATATTAAATATATACAGTTCAGAGACTGAACAGTTATAAATGTAAAGATCTTTAATTACCTGTTATATGTTACATTTAAAATAACGTAAACTTAAGCTTTCTCATACTATTTAATTTTTTTTTAAATAATTTCTTTTTATCCAACTCAAAACAATATTTTACACATAATTAAAAGTATTTATTTTTCGTTTTGGAACGTTACTGTTTTTGTATAATAAAGTGCACACATCAATGCCTTTTAATACAGGCATCGTATTTACTTAGAAAAGAGAAAATTGTTGTCATTTTTTTACATACAATAAATGATTTTTTGATTATTTTATCATATTTTGAAATATTTAAATGAATTAAATATTTTCATCAATTGCGTGTCTGCATCATTGTAAACAACTTGTTTACCGTTATGTTCAATCATATGGTTTAGATTCATCAGTGGCCATTTTGAAGCTATGTTCGTTAGAAGTTTTTGTGGAAGTGGTGTGAATATTCTTTTAAGGGGAATAAAACTATAAATAAACTTTGTGTCCGACCTCAAATAAATAAATAAATAATATTGGCCTAAATTACTGTGGTTAACTAACACAATAATATAATACTATCCATTTTCATTACAGTCATCCAAAGTGATAGATGTCAGCTGTTGGCGTAGTGATATATTAGGGACTACTTCTAGTAACATTTCGAGCTATCATCAAGGTAAACTTAGCTCGTGAATGACTTATACATTCAGTTAAGTGTTTCTTTTTTTACTTTTTTTTTGAGCACTACGTCTTACTACCCGTTCGGGTTATACAATTAAGTACTAACTATGCTAATGTTATAGAGATTTAGAAGGTTGAATTTAAAGGAAGTAAACCCATATTTGTGTGGAGGGAGATTGGAAAACCATTTAAGAAAAACCACCCTCAGTTCACCCAAATGATATTCAAACCTAAATTTCCCCGTCCTCGGCAGCCTAGCTAAACACAAAACTAAGGTGTTAGCTAACTATGCCAGGTTCAGTTAAGTGTTCTGGGGCCTGGTTGTTAAGTTCCACCTTTAATTATAATTGGTTAATGAACTTTTGGATTCAACGATTAAAATAACTTGTCCCTAATAAAAATCCTCAAAATCTCACCGATGGAGTGCATAAGGCCACTATCTATGTTGGCAGACAGAAGATTAGACATGGCCTGGATGGTCGCATTGCGCAATGTGTTGAGTTTCCCAGCAGCAACCCTCTGACGTGACACGTCCTTCTCCCCGTCTTGGGCATCGCTGCAGTCGTTCAGCAAGTTCATGAACAAAGTGAAGTATCTAAATACAAAATATGTAAAAGGGGCATTAAAAACAGAACTTGAATGGTATTTGCTTTACTACCAAGTAGTTTTTTTTAATATATTACTTCTCATTACTACATTAATAAAAGAAGATGGATTAAGGGTTAATAATGAGACAAATATAGTTTTAGAAAATATATGCCCCCATTTGAATGAAGGGTGGAAAATGATTTGAGTAAAAAATACACTAAGTACACCTGGCCAGGATTCATCACACATAACATCTTGATTCTTAATTTTTTGGC
>CABFVX010001463.1:151165-164168 GCA_902151425.1 Timema shepardi | reverse complement strand
CAGACAACTGAACGCCGGCAAGACTGGGCGCTAATATAACTGTTTGCCATGACAAATTATCACTAATGTAGAAACGTAATGATTGTTGTTTTTACGTAAATATTCATTTTTAAATTTATTTAAGAAAATAATAACAGAGGAACCTTAATTTGTTTGTATTTATAAAGTCAGAACGGCCTTAAGAATGTGTGTTTTAGTTGTAAAAAAAACTAAAATTTTGTTAGGCTAGTCTCACGTTTTTTATGTGTTTAATTTTTTTAAAGATTCAAAATATCAAGTAATATAACTCTATAAATATAAACAAATTAATGTTCCTCTGTTATGATTTTTTAAACAACTCCAAAAATGAGTATTTACGTAAAAATCAATCATTACGTGTTTACACTGGCTCCCGGTTGGCGGCGCCCAATTGTCCTAGACCGTCCTCATTGTGTTGTCAGGGTAAGCAGAGCTCGTTAAAACTCTACCAGTGATATGTTCTCCCCCACTCGGTCCCCATTTGACCAATCATAAATAAGGTCATCAATACACCCTTTCATCTAGAACCGCGTATTACTACCCGTTATGGTTTATACGCCTATGTACTAACTATGCTAATGTTTTTTTAGGGATTAAAAGGTTATATTTACAGGAAATGTACCCGCATTGGCTTGAAGGTAGAGTGGGAAAACATTTTGTAAATAAACCAGCCTCAGTACACCCGACCGAGACTCATCCTAAGCAGTCTAATCTAATGCGAGAGTAGCGTGTTAGACCACGCGACCACCGAGGAGGGTCTAAACATCTTTCGTGCTGAATATACTTTCATTGATACCTGAACTTAACTATTAATATCATGTTCTGAAAATTGAAAAATGACACCTGGACACGGGAATCGAACCCGGGACCTTAGGCTTAGTACGCCAATGCTCTTACCACTGAGCTATCCAGGATTCGTCCCGTGCCCATGGTCATTCTTCACTCATAGTTTAAGGCAGAGTCTATGATGGACGTGCGGAAGTCGTCATCTTATAAACATGTGATTATCTAAGATCACAGCCATCAGACAACGCAGCCATCTACGACTCGGTAGTTGGGACGAATCATGGATAGCTCAGTGGTAAGAGCATTGGCGTACTAAGCCGAAGGTCCCGGGTTCAATTCTCGTGTCCAGGTGTCATTTTTCAATTTTCAGAACATGATCTAAGTGGTGCTATCCTCACTAAAATGCATAAATGATAGCCTCGGCTATTTGATTCATAAACTATTAATGTTTTATTATTTGGAGTATTTAATGCGCCCTTTATGAAATGAATAATTATATCAGCACATGACTTAGTAACTGAGCTAATTCTAAACGAATCCGCTTCGGTGCCCACGTGGTCTAACGCACTGATCTCGTGTTGGGCTAAACTGCCAAAGACGGGGAGATCGGGGTTGGATCTCAGTTGGGTGCACTGAGGGTGGTTTTTCCACTCTCCCTCTAAGCAAACGTGAATGCACTTCCTCTGAATTAAGCCACCCTAATCATTAGCACATTTTTATAATTAGTACATAGGAGTATAATCTGAACAGGTAGTAAGACGTGGTGCTTAGAAACAAAAATCAATTCCAGTCGAGACTTGAAACTCAGCCTCCCAACCATTGATTCATAACCGTGAAAGGGGAAACCCCCAATTTCGTAACTAATATTTTTTTCAGCCATGCTGTAGACTCGAAACCGAAGCCCTTAGCTAAGTAGGCAAACACGCTAATTACTATTAAAAGAGACAGCTGCATATAACATGACTTTACGTATGAATATAAAAATGTTGTCTTAATAACTTTTATAACTATCAGCTACTTTTCTTCATATCGTTTTTCTATTCTATGATTTGCATAACTTACTAGCGTACTACCCATGCGGGCTATCCGCATTTATTTACAATAACAGCGTAGTAATTATCAAGGTATAATTAAGGGTAATTATGGCAGAGTTTGAGTTGAGTGACAGTGGGGCACCATTTAGGAAAAAAACAACCTTTTTTACTTCCCCTTCCTCTCTTAAGGGTCAAACACTTTCCACAATGGGGGTCTGCCATTAAAAAAAATATATTAGCTCCTGTGTACACACGTGTGCACATTGAAACAAGAATTTTAAAAATTTATGATTAGATTTTTTTAAATTAATTTAAAACCGGGTCAGACATCTAGCAACGCAGGGATTAAAGGCACTAAATTTGAATTTAACATCCACGTTTCAATCTTTAAATTAAAAACATTTCTACCGGGCGACGCCGATTACTTCAAAGTTCGGAATAAAATATACTCGTGATTAAATATATAAAAACAACAAAGTAGACACTGATTAAACATTTAGATTTCAATGGAGGCTATCACTTTTAATTAGAGTAAATTGCAAAATGAGTGTGTGTTTGTGTGTAAATACATTGAAATTACAACGATAAAAAAAGGAAAAGAGAAACTGTTTATTAAAATATATTTAATCAATTATCGATACGTATGAGAGCCATTACGATAGTGGGTCTATCTAGGCATTACATATGGTATGGTTCAAGTGATTGGAAGCTGTATTAAGCTATTTTTTAAATTAATAAAAAGTATAGGGATGGGGTGAAGGTGGAGGGGACTGGTTTCTAATATTAGGAACGTCAAACAGGACTCGAATATTTGAATATAAACACAGATATATATAGCTGATTATATTAAAACATTCCACACTACACTTGACTCAACTCTATTGAATCCACTATTAAAGAGCAACTAAATTGATTTCAGATACAAAAATATTACTGCCCATTGGATTTAAATATGAAAATTTCATCTGCATTTTTTTTAAGTGTGTCGAGGGGGGGTTAAATGTACAGCTACCTGATTTTTGAAAATAAACAAAGCGTATTGATTAAAACATAAAGTTTCGTTGTAAAGTGTTGGTTTTAAAAACAACGCTGCTATAATTAAATTCCTGTAAATACTACAATTACATGAAAAGTAATTTAACTAAATTAAACAGTTTTTTCCTTTCATTAAAAACAGTACTAAACAAAATTTTTTTTGAAAGGTTGTTTTTAATATAATTATAGAAATGTTTTATTGAAAATTATTTACGAGCAAGTTTCACATATTTCACGTATGAATAAATACAAATTGTTTAAAGGGATAAAAGATAATTAAACCACGTTGTGGGGGAAAAAAAGTTCTTAATCTGTATGCACGCCATAGACCAAGTTCAAAACCCCGCCAATAAATGCCAGCAGTGACACTGAATATTTATTAGTAAATGAGGAACGGTAAGGCTCATGATGTATTTTATGTTAATTAATTTCGAAGTTGTTTTAGAAGGCAAAATACATACATTTTCACTCTTGTAATATTTTTCTAATTTAATTCTTGATATAAATTAAAAAAACATACATTACACCTTCATTTTAAAATAACGTGAAAGTAAATCTGGATTCGCATCAATCAATTTGTTTGGCTTGAATCATAATCGAACCCAGAACTATTATATTGATAAAAAAAACACTATTATCTGAGCCAAGGCACTATAATCGCTGTTCCCCCCGTGCCCCCCCCCCCATAATGCTTGGAAATGTCCTTATGTTGATATTTACACGCTAGATCTTATGGGGGATGTTAGGGACGTCAAGACAATTTGATTTGGGGAGGGGGAGGTTGATCGGTGTGAGAGGTGTTCAACCGATTAGGATTTCCAAAAAGCTACAGAATTCACTTTAAAATAGGTCGGGTATTTAAGTAAATATTCCACACAAAGAGCACAAGTGATTTGAAGATTTAAAATCTCTTAAATGGTTTAAGCTCGGATTTTAATGTTACTTTCCCTTTTAATGTTTCCTTAAATTAATGGGAGCATATCCCACATCCTAGATCACTCTGCCTAAAGTTTTACTCTTAGCAACATACTAGAATGCCGCTGACAGGAAGTTTGGGGCTCGAATCCGTTTCAGGTGTATCGAGTATATTTTAACTAAATAGTTTCTCAATTTTCCTCCACGCGAACGAAGGTATATTTTCCTTTAAAATTCTACCATCCTCATCCATACTCCATCAGCTTAATCAATGTATTCGTTTAACCTGAACATGTAACCTACTAAGACGCGGTGATAGAAATAAAAAGGGAGCACACAGATGAAAGTCACGCGCGATAACCACGCTCCCAAAGCAATTATGCAGGTGTCACGGTCGGGGTAGGAAGGGCGGTAGGGTGAGTAGACAATCTGGAGATGAATGGGTCTTGGAATTGACCTGTGTTGATGTTGATGGTAACGCAAACAGATACCCCGTCCCTTAACCATCCCCCACACTCACTGTTACTCTCGCGCGGCAAAACACAACATTGTAAGATTGATAAGACAGAAATGATGTTCGCGCGCACCAGGAGGTGACGAGTTAAAGGTGAGAACATACTGACGTCATATCGGATGAGAAAACACGAACTCATGTGAGCAACCAAAATGTGATACATGCACATCACGTGAGGTTATGTCTCCAAATGTCCCCCTCATGTCTACCACACGTTCCTAAACAATTTCTGTAGATGAACAAATTTTCACGAGCCTTGAATACGTCGAGTGTCACGTGGGTGGACGAATCGTGTGAAGATGGTTAAGATGATTAAATACGAAAGGAATCCGTATTGAAACAATTCGTAGTCGAGTTTTTCTTTAACATGCCAAGTCATTATTATTAGCACCACGTCTTACTACCCGTTCGGGTTATACGCACTTACGCTAATTTGTAATGGTAGAGTGATTGCGAGATGAAATGAAGGATCTACAGTTTAACGTGGAATCCGAACCACGGTGGAGGCCTGGCATTCCCCACATTCACAAGATGTCTTGTCAGAGGTGAAGGAAGGGTTTGGTAATCAGATAAATCTGTGCCGGGACCGAGGATTGAACCCAGGCCGCCAGCACAGAAGTCTGACACCTTACCCCTAGACCGCCAGGTCACCGACATGCAAAGTCAAAAGACTATAAGATAATTTAAGAAATTAAATTCTTCCTTCGTCAACCTTAAGTACCTTTCATATCAACTCGGATGACTTGGAAATTTCTTAACCAAATGATGAAACTCACCCTCCTCCTTCATTTTCAGATTAATTTTTATGCACCCACATCCTTTTCCTACGAGCCACTGTATTAGCTACTGATAACTGAAAAAAGTATTTTAAATATTTTCTTCAAACTCATAACTGCTTGACTTCCTTCTCTCTGTGTTTATTTAAACTTGGATAACTTTACACTTTAGATAATAAACCTATTGATGAAAACGTAAATAGAGTAACATGGCGTGACTATAGTGTGAATCTGTACACCACGTTACGTCATATATTTACTATGTGCGCTGGCATAGATTTATCTGATTACCAAACCCTTCCTTCACCTCTGACAAGACATCTTGTGAATGTGAGGAATGCCAGGTCTCCACCGTGGTTCGGATCCCACGTTAAACTGTAGGTCCTCCATTTCATCTCACAATCACCCTACCATTACACATTAGCGTAAGTGCGTATAACCCGAACGGGTAGTAAGACGCGGTGCTAATAATAATACTATGTGCGGTCACATGAGCTCACCTGACGGGACGGAAGTGTGTCCCTACCTATAGTCATCCACGAGGAGAGCCTCGTATCTCCAACCATGTGACCGTGCCAACCAAAGAGATAGTCAAAGACTTCGTCCAATAAAACTTTTTCAAATGAAAATCGTCTACAGCAAGGAACAATTAGAGTAAATATCCATAATATACTTGAAAGTTCAGTTAAATACAAACTCAATACAGATATTATCTAAAACACGATTTTAACTATCAATTTCTTGTGAATGTGAGGAATGTCAGGCCTCCACCGTGGTTCGGATCCCACGTTAAACTGTAGGTCCTCCATTTCATCTCACAACCACCCTACCATTGCACGTTAGCATAAGTGCGTATAAACCGAACGGATAGTAAAACACGGCGATAATAATAATAACAACTATAAATTTCGCTGCCATTGGTGCTTTAATTTCGTTGCGCACGCACATATTTACTTAACTGTGATTGGTAGTCCATATAAACTAGTCCTTAAAAAGTTAAAGTTGAACCAACTTCTACGAAGTAAGGACTTACGGATCAGGACTATGTAGACAGATCAATTTTCTTACGTTCCATGGACCTACGAATACGTAATCTGTAGATGGGGCTTGGTGCATTTGCACGTAGGAGTGATGTTTCAGTAGTGAATTTATAAAAAGAGTCTGCTATCATCGTGTGTAAGACCAACTAGCATATATTATTATTATTATTAATATTATTAGCACCGCGTCTTACTACCCGTTCGGGTTATACGCACTTACGCTAATGTGTAATGGTAGGGTGATTGTGAGATGAAATGGAGGACCTACAGTTTAACGTGGAATCCGAACCACGGTGGAGGCCTGGCATTCCCCACATTCACAAGATGTCTTGTCAGAGGTGAAGGAAGGGTTTGGTAATCAGATAAATCTTTGCCGCGACCGAGGATTGAACCCCGGCCGCCAGCACAGAAGTCTGACACCTTACCCCCTAGACCACCAGGTCACCAACTAGCATATAAACTATTAGATAAAACTAGTAGCTACTCTGAAAAATCGTGCGTATTTTGGCAATAGTCCCCGTCATTGACACCGGATTCAAGTGTTGAAAGGAGGGACTCTGTAAATTATTTGCCCCCTCCCCCTGGAATATATTTTCTTCCCTCTAGTCTTATTTCCCTTTACTATATGATATTCTAGAATATGATACGATTAGAAACCAATTTCAGAAGAAGCCATTCCTATTATCTTTTAGAAATAGCAAATTTTCAAAGACATTCAAGGTAAGTAACCCTCTAAATATCTTCTAGAATCATCAACATTAAAATAAAAAAATATTCAAGCAATGACCACTCTAAATAGCTCCAAAAAGTATCCAATTTTCAAAATTTTGCTGATTAAGAGCCTCCGGTTTCTTCTTTGCTTTGATGGAACTAAAAATAACCTCATACGTCAGACCGCAATAAAGCTATACCGACTGAGAAGTGATAATCTGCTGGAATAGATAGTACCAACTTCTGGGGATATAGGGCGTCATGTGTCATCAAAACGAACCCTAAGCCATTAATCTCAGTTTTATAGACCACAAACCACTACTTATTTACTCAACTATCTCCTCATTTGTCCTCACGAGGCTGAGTCTGACCCCGTTTCAGAGCCACTGCTTCAAACCCCCTAAAAAAAATCTATTTTTTCCTCTTCTAATTTCCCCTTGTACACAAATAAGGTTCTCCCACCACTGGTCCCCACGGCTGTGTTAGTAATAGCTACAAGTAACGGACAATAGCGGACAAACTCACACGCCCATGAACACTCCGCCTTGAATAATGAGTGATGTATTATTCTGGGTACAGGACGATCCTAGTTAGTACATTACACTACAGCCAATATGATTGCTGAGGGAGCTGTAGCTCTTATGGAGAAACCTATATCTTCAATCTCTCTCTCGCTCTCAGAGAACTGTTGCCAAATTTCCCTGAGCTCAGTTAAGTCTGAAGGTGGTGTGCAGGGGTAAGAAGGAGCTACTGGCAAACTCTAATAACCAGCGTTGCCAAATTTCCCTGAGCTCAGCTATATCTGAAGGTGGTGTGCTGGGGTAAGAAGGAGCTACTGGCAACCTCGACTAACCAGCGTTGCCAAACGTGTCTTATATTTGAGAAGGAAGATTGGTCACACGAAAATGAGAGAATGACAACGCTGTTTCCCAATATTAGCCACGCAGCGATGATATTCAGTGTAAAAACACAGGATAGGGAGGATGAATATTCACCGGAATTCTCCCGGAAAGGAAATAAAATAAAATACTATTATAAAAATAAAATAAAATCACCACCGTTGCACTCGGTTTGAATTGGCCTCCCAAGTTAGATTCAGATATTAAAATCTCCGTGGCTATTTGATGCTAATTCTCCCTAGAACAAGACAAAATCACCAAGAGTTTTTATTTTAAATTACAGTATTAAGATATCAAACTGGCCTGGAGTAGATAAACGGATGGGAAAGTAGCAGCAATAGATAATATATAAATAGCCTCTAAGAAAAATTCGGCCAAATAAGCAGATTTATTTATATTTACTAACGGAAATATGGGCATTGGGCATACATACAAGCGAGTGGCGTGTCATGAAAGTTTTCCAGGGTAGGCAGAATTTGTCTAAACAGAACGTACGAATTGTTATTATCAGTCAGTAGAACACTCATTGTTCAGGTATTAGCAGAAATGCATTCCTATGTGAGATATGAAGAACATGTGTTATTAAATGGGGACTAAAATTGAAGAACATTCTCACAGGTAATATTTAAATAAGTTCTGCTTACCACGACAGTATTCTATGACACCGATAAACTTGGAAAGTGAGAATGAATTGTACGATGTAGATTACTTTAAAGATATATATATATATAAAAATATATATACATATAAATAAATATATATATAAATAAATATATACATATATATAAATATATATATACATATATATAAATAAATATATACATATATATAAATAAATATATACTTATATATAAATATATATATATACATATTTATAAATATATATATACTTATATATAAATATATATATACTTATATATAAATATATATATACATATATATAAATATATATATACATATATATAAATATATATATATACATATATATATAAATATACATATATATAAATATATATATACATATATAAATATATATATACATATATATACATATATAAATATATATATACATATATAAATATATATACATATATATATATAGAGAGAGGAAAATATAGGCACAACATGGAAAACTAGGTCAAACCACACAAACAACCAAAATAAATAGACCTAGTAACACCCTTTCTCGGAATAAAACCTAACCTCATCGTAAATCAATCCCACGTGATAAAGCGATGACGTCACCAAATGACAAACATTAAGTATCTGAACTCTCGGGGTGGTAAACAATGTGTTTTTTTTTTAACCTCTATGGTACGTGGCCACGAGAGACAAAAAAAAAGGACGAAAAGAGGCAACAGGGGCTATGACCAGAAGTCATTTTGAGAGAGTAACGCCCATCAGCACCCAAGGGCGGTTTGATATTAACCATTCACGTGAATGTTTTATTTTTATTCAGTTAAAGTTGACTTTGATGTGAAGCAGTCGACTAGAAAAATCATTTTTGACGACAACAAAAAATTAAAAAACAAACTTGTTATCGTTTCAACATAAAATTAATTTTCATTGAATATCAATTGTTAATAAAGGGAAGGGGTTTAAGGGAGGAAGGGGCAGTATAGTTATATTACTGGGATGATTATATTAATAATCAATGCTATGAAATAAATTAGAGAGATAATTTTTCACTAATTCTTCATGGTCAAAAAATGTTGGAAGGCTTAAGTCCAATTTTCATAGAAACGATCTTATCCGACAGCTAAAAAAAAGCGTATGTTGATTAAATCAGTTGGTTCAGAAAACGTGTGTTAAATAACTTAAATAAATGAAAATAAAAATATTTAATGGAGGAAGGGTGGAGCTACGTTTAAAACCTTTTGCTACAATAATATATGGAGTGAGTGGATGTTCTGAAAAATTCTATGCCAAATGAAAAGGAACAATTTACTAGTACAGCTTATTCAAGAGGAAATAGACCTGTAAAAAAACCAACAATCCACCGCTTCTTTTGCTACGATATTTCCATATTTCAAACCATGTGTTTTCTCAGCCATCACTGACTATATAAAGTGACAAATTTAGCAGGAATAATATTAATATAACAACCTCATTTAAATGATTGCTCCTTTGTAATTTATTTACTATTTCATAAAAAAAAGTTATTTTGAAGGAATTTCAACTAAAGATCCACATTAAAGATATTGTTCATAAACTGGTCGAGATTAATCACGTTGGTAATTTTATTTCGTTCAAACATAATTTATTGGTGCGAAGGATAATTTTTTGTGAAATATAGTTTAACTTTCATATTAAAATAGCTTGTATACGAGTAATATTGAACAATAATGCAACCAATCATTATTTATGAATAATAAAATCGAATACACTTGTTTGCACTCTAGTGGTGATATAAAAAAAACTAAACAATACCATTTATTGGTTAGCACCACGGGAATGTAATCAATTTTCTAATTAACTACCATATTTGATCATAAAAAAGACTTCGCTGTATATGTTCGGATGTCATCTGTGGCCATGTTTTCCCTAAATAAAACCTCAATACACATCAAGTTAAAAAATAATTACACATCACAAATGAAATGAAAAAGCATTTGATAAAATCATAACCAACGTCAAAACAGCAGCACAATTAAAACAGGAAAGACGCGTTTCAAAATCTCTCCCAAAAAACAAATTCATCATAGCATTCGCCAGGACACGAACCATAGGACATGCAGAATGTTTTATTAATTAACTAAAAATAACAGAAGTGGTATACCCTCTTTACACCCTTTCCACTTTTTCACTAATTCTTGTTTGTACCTCAATTCCATGACACGGCGACAGACTGACAATTACCATAATAGAAACTACACCATTATCTCGTTTGCAATCAATTCACATTTGGAATCAAAACATCGGGGACAATTAAATGCGGTAAAACTTCGTGATATTACCAATTTAGTGTGTGCCCGTTCCCCAGAGTAGCATGGCACGTGTTCGGAAAAAAATGGACCCTCACTCGTTTCGCAACTTTGCATGCAATAAATATAAAACGATCAAGACCATTAGAGTGATGAAAAGTGTTTTCTGCGATAAAATATACAATTTGGCAATGGCGGATCTATATTATGACCTTTACTTAATTACTTTTACCCATAAGGAACTCGAAAGTTCATTGCCACACTTAAAAAAAAAGTAAGCAAACTATCCCTATCTTGAGCTAGTTCTATCCAGTCCATCTCATTACACACTGTCCCTAACTTGAGCTTGTTATATCCAGTCCATCTCATTACACACTGTCCCTATCTTGAGCTAGTTCTATCCAGTCCACCTCATGACAAACTAATTCTTTAAAATCAATTCTAATGTTTTCCTCCCATCTACGTCTAGGTCTTTCCAATGGTATCTTCCCATTGGGTTTGTCAGTTAACAACCTTAACAAAATTCCCTATCCTTCCATTAGAGCTGCATATCCTGCCCACTATAATCTGTGAGATTTCATTATCCTAACAACCTCTTGAGATGAGTAAGTTACAGCGTATGCAACTCATCATTATGTAACCTCTTCTACTCCCCAATATATTCCCTTTTTGAACCAATATCTTCCTAAGTACCTTGTTTTCAAACAAAAAAAATGCATTTTCGTCATTTAAGCTAAGAGAGCATGATTCACACATTTATTGTAATTAGCATATGTATATATATATATACTAATTACAATAGTATTTGTTCTAAATGTTTACAAAGGTGTCAAAATCCACAGTTTGAAGTTACATTGTTAACTTTTGTCGAAGTTTGCTATCCTGCAATATTTATTCTTTATAGTCTCTAAAAAGGTATCCAAAGCACGGATAAGGTATTAAAGATTAATCTTATAAAAAATGAAGAATATATTATTTTATTTTAGTGATAAACGTATTTCTGCCGATATACACCTTAAATTTAATGATCCAAGTATACATTGAAAATGGAATACATTTTAAGAAAATTAAACCCATCAAATGGAGATGGGAGAAAAATAATTAAATGTTTGCTGACATTTTAACTTTCTATCTTATGTCCAAGAAAATATTGGTGCGTTTCCTTAGATTTCTCTATACTCAAAATTTTTATTTATTAAGTTTAAGTAGTCTAAGATTAGTGCTGTAACTAGAGCTAATGAATAATAGTAATGCACTCAATTTTATAAACACAAAGACTATTTCTCTTGGGTGCTCCAAAGTAACACAAATTTAATATTAATCCCTAAATAAAAAATACATAATAGAATAATAGCATTATGATGCAAATCCTTTTTTATTGTTATTTTAAAAATCATTTGCTAACAAATATGAAAAAAAAAGACTTGTAACATTTTTACTATACGTAGTACTAGATTAAAGTTGTCTTCAATAAAGAATATATAGATTTTTTTTTCTAGTTTAGTCACAGAGCTTACTTGCTTGATCACACAGTATATAAAGTATTCATGGTCAGTCTTATGTAATCGTGTCAAAGGTTAAAAGGGTAAGTGCTCACAAGTTACATTGGATTCAGTTTGAGCACGCGATGCGCATACGAACACAAAAGAACGCACACACACACACACACACACACACACACACGTTGTAATCTTTGATCTCAAGAAAGAACCTAAAAATACCGTATTTAATTTAATGCTTATTATTTTACCCGTTAGCGGTATTTGTTTATGTACTGATTATGTTTTGTTCTGGCCATGAGTAAGGTAGAATTTAGAGGAAATACACCCGCCTTTGTGTAGAAGGAGAGGGAAAACAAACATAATTATTCATGTATTATATTATAGTTTGTGACCATATGTAAAAATAGTCAATGATGGTTAAAATAACCTCAAATGATTTTTTATTTTTAAAAACGCACATTCATTCTCATTTGCCATCAAAAATCTCCCCAGATTTATATTTTCAACAAAAACAAGTCTACTCATAAAAATTTCAAATTTTTATAAATAAACAATCAGTAAACTACTATTAAAGGTATTTTACCCCATTAAACAACAACTCAGTGCTATTTATAATGTAAAAAGAACCCCCCACAGAATAATTTTTAAGCACAAATGTTAATACAATTTTCAGAATATTTTCAAAAACTAGTAAACTACCCTTAATTTGAGTGCTAGAATCAAAATTTAAAAATATATATTCTGAGGTATAACCCTTTAACCAAATTCACATAACTGTTACGGCTCTAATCCCATGGGCAGACTGACAAAATGAGTAAAACCCAATTTTTTTTGGGGGGGGGGGGTTCA
>CABFVX010001463.1:129970-150712 GCA_902151425.1 Timema shepardi | reverse complement strand
ATTTTTTTTTAAAGAATGAAAAAAAAAAGGAATGTTTTCTTACAAGTAGAATACCAAATACTCCTCTTTCCTTTGAAAAGTGAATCGATATTTACATTCCACAGCTTTGAAACGCTCTCTTAAAAAGAGATTTTTGAGGAAATAATATAAAGATTCTCAAACAAAATATATTTCTATTGGTTTTGTGCTTTACATTATTCGAAAGGAGTTTATCGCATTTTTTATTTAAATAGATTTTTTTTTCTTATTATTTATTTTCATGGGACCCGCTTCGGTGACCACATGCTCTAAGGCGTCACTCTCACAGTAGAATAAACTAGTTCGATGACAGGGAGATAGGAGTTCGAATCCCTGTCGGATGTACTGAGGGTATTTAAAAAAATATGGTTTTACACTCTTCCTCCACACAATTGCTTGTACACTTCCTTTAAACCCAACACTACTCGTCCCTAACGCATTAGAGTGATTATTAAATATGCGTATAGCCCGAATGGGTAGTAATACGGGGTGATAAATAGAATTATTTATGTGCGAGCTGCCATAGGTCGATGCAACTTTTATAAATTACAAAGCTTAGTTCACACGTTCATTTAAAATAGAAGAATTCGCTTGGGTGCGGTAGAAAATCACACTTAGAAGGAACTGCTGACCCATGATGGTTTGCACTGATCACCAATAAGTTATGTTTTTGAGGGGATTAACAACTATTTTAAGTAATAGTCACCCGCCTCGGTGGCGTAGTTGGCTAACGCACTTGTCGTGTAGAGCTCGACTGCTGAGGACGGGGAGATCGAGGCTCGAATCTCGGTCGGGTGAACTGGGGGGAGGGGTTCCTAAATGGTTTTCCACTCTACCTCCACACAAATGCGGGTTCACTTCCTCTAATTCAACCTTCCCAATTCCTAATCCATTAGCGTAATTAGTACTTAAAGCGTATAACCCGAACGGGTAGTAAGACGCGGTACTAAATATTATTAAGTAATAGTCCAATTTAAATAAGAAGAACTTTATCTGACATCTTAGAAAAGTTACTAGATCTAATTTCACGAATTCAGATGTCAAGTAAATTTTTCTTCGCTCCACGTCTAACTAGCCGTTTGAGTTACACGCTTCTATTATATTTAGAGGAAAATTACGCGCATTTTTTGGAGGGAAAGTGGAAAATAATTTTAGAAACTGCCCTCAATTCATCCGACCGAGATTCGAACCTCGATTTCCACATAAACGGCTATGTTTATTAATTGATCAATGTTTTGTCATAATAAGCCTCTACCTCCCGTACCCTTATGCTACGTCTATGAATTGATCAATGTTTTTTCATAATAAGCCTCTACCTCCCGTACCCTTATGCTACGTCTATGAATTGATCAATGTTTTTTCATAATAAGCCTCTACCTCCCGTACCCTTATGCTATGTCCACGAATTGATCAAATCGTTGTCACAATAAGCCTCCATCTCCTGTGTCCTGACGCTCCCAATGCTATGTCTATGACTCGGGTCAGCTGGCGGTTCACATGCCCACAATGTGTCTCCACACATACTTGGATGTTTCAATAGTCAGATAATGGGTTCCGAACATTAAACAATACCGTATCGCATTTCAGAGACAACGGCTAGGGACAAACTAGTTTATTACAACAATTCGAACACAACGATACACATTAGCACTTCGCTGAACATAAATATATGATCAAACATACACTCACAAACGTTGTTAACTATGCACAACAACAATTGAATCCTTTCATAGTTTGCTGGGTAGTTTGTTTCTGATACTACATGCAGTTATTTTAGGATGAGAGCTTCACGTTATTTTTTTTCATACAATGAACATTTTGAATGTTAATTTTGGGGAGAAAAACTCGGGAAATAGTATGAAGATAAAATTATATTAAACCTAATAAGTAATAACATATGACATTTGGAGAGCAATATTAAAGTAAAGAAATGGTTTAAATACAATCATGTATACATATAAAACACAGAAACGAACAATCACGCTCTGATTAGTTTTATTTTATTTTTACTTCTCTAGTTTCACACACACACACACACACACACACATATAAAATAGCTCCAACTCCCGCTATCGAGCCATACAAGTAAGAAAGCCGGCTTTGGAAGGCCATATTTCCTACCAAAGCCCTACTGTTTTGTAATATTTTAGTAGAGTAGAAAGCCTTTCAGAACGGACCTGTTATTACAATCATTCTGGAAGGCCTTCATATCTTACCAAAGTATTACTATACTGTAGGATTCTGGTAAGAAATAAGGCCTTCCAAAAGGGGCTACCTACCAAAATTCAAGGATATGGGTTAGTTTCCATCGAATAACGGACTGCCAATTTCGTGAAGAACGAGGTTTATATCCTTTTCAGCCTTACCAAGGGTCTTTACACTCTCCCTTATAACGGAAATGCAGGTAGACTTCCTCTAAATTCAGCTTTCCTCATCCCTAACTCATTAGCGTAATTAGTATATATGCGTATAACCTGGACAGGTAGTCAGACGTGGTGTTAATTAAAAAAAAGTTTCTATCAAGAGAGAGAAATTAACTATAGTCATGTTACTCGTCCTGTAGGACTAAACGGTTCACGATATTTCATGAGGTAGAGTAGATATGTACCACCGCGAGGGGATGCTGATGAGATAGGACAAGATTTACCTCCTGCGGACTCTTCAAACAAACATATACACAGCCGAGAGTCTCTTCCAGAAATACCTCGGTTCTCCGTACACCCCCTCCCCTTTTGGTTCCCTCTATGTCGAGTCAAGGGTTCACGAGATTGCCGAAACTCTTAAGGATCGTCGTCAAACAGGTAAATAGGCTTGATTACCTTCCTTGGAGGTTTACACAGGTTGGTTACACGAGTTAGACTTGGGGTAATACTCCTTTCATCTTTCACGAACGTGTATGGCTTATGTGTGTGTATATATGTGTGTGTGTTTGAGTGTGTAATAAACTAGCCGTGACCTGACAGTATAAATGAACAGTGGCGTGAAGTTGAGCGTTGCCAGGGTAATCAGAGTTAATTTAAACTGTACCTGTGATATCTACTCAGCCCTCAGTAAACTCATAAGTCAGGTATCAACAGAAATACATTTTTATTTTAGCTAGTTATACTGTAGCATATGTGTGATTGGTCAAATGGGGGATAAAATATCATAGTTACAGTTTTAACAAGATATTATTAGCCTTTAAATACTCCACGACACACCAATAACAATAACCAGCCACCAACAATACACTAAGATGCTCTTATTAGTTAACTATATCACTTCCTTACTCCATCACTCTAAAAACTCGCTCAACTTTACTCTACACGAATGTTAGATAGTTACTTAAAAATGGTTTTTTTCTTTGGAAAAGATGTGTCGGATACATTTTATTGTTAAAGGGACCGAACAATTTATAAAGAGTGGTAGGTGACCTGGCGGTCTAGGGGTAAGGTGTCAGACTTCTGTGCTGGGGGTCCGGGGTTCAATCCTCGGTCCCGGCACAGATTTANTGTGTATGATTATATGTAACATATTTTCAGGTTATTGATTTTTTATTATGCATCAACTCCTTAGATTCTCAGGAAAACGGTTAGTTTGAACTCTGGATATCTCGAATTTTACCCTCCCTTGGATTTTGAATTAAAGGTTATATTGTATTATTATTATTGGTTTGTCGTAGAGGGTTGTCAAGGTAAGCAGAGTTGGTTTAAACTGCATCTGTGGTAAGTTCTCATTACTCAGTTATATTCATTCGTAAAGAAACAACGAGTATATATTCCCATTTGACCAACCATAAATAAGGTATGAGCTACATATCTCACATGGGAATATATACTCGTTGTTTCTTTACGAATGAATATAACTGAGTAATGAGAACTCACCACAGATGCAGTTTAAACCAACTCTGCTTACCTTGACAACCCTCTACGACAAACCAATAATAATAATACAATATAACCTTTAATTCAAAATCCAAGGGAGGGTAAAATTCGAGATATCCAGAGTTCAAACTAACCGTTTTCCTGAGAATCTAAGGAGTTGATGCATAATAAAAAATCAATAACCTGAAAATATGTTACATATAATCATACACATTTTATATATGCTATATAAAACTCACACAAAACATAAAAAACAAGAACAATTCAAACAAAAAATATAAGCACTTGGAAAAATTAGCAAACAAATATTGCAGAGTTAAATCAGAACTGATGAAAGCCAAGGGTACACATCCCCTAATTTAGGCAACCTGCTCGCCGCTGGTGCTTTCTAAATTACTGTGTGTCAACTCCAACTGTATTAAACATCCTCGGCATTTGGGGTGGTTTAATAAATATTGTGAAGAGGGGTTTAAAATGAGTACAGAAACTAAAAAAAATGTATAATATATTGGCTTCGAAATATCCAAATATTTACTTCTAAAATTCGAATTAAAAGTGTTTTGTTACCATTGATTTAAATAGAAATTTCACCTAGAATCATGGTGAGTCCAAATTATCAAATTCTTCAAACTAACCCATGTTGAATTAGCAAACTCCAATAAAATAATCATCATAATAGTAAGAGTTATAATTATTTATGAGAGAGTTAATGATCCAGCGTAGCACAAACGTAATTTCTCGCCCATATTTTCAATGAAGTTATAAGTATATCTTAATTTATACATATGTGAATGTTTTTAAGTAAAATAATTTTTAAATTGTTAAGTTTAGATAAGGGTTCACTACTGCTATATTAATCCTCGGAGTCTTCGCTAGAATTCTTAGCTTTCATCAGGGAAGTAAGGACTCAAATCCTAATATAGTTCACTTAATTTCATTTGTTTTACCCTTTGAAGTTTCCTATCCTATCTTTGAAGTCATATTCGGTTGAAATAGTCGTTAATGTACCAAATTAGGTTACTATTATAAAATATTACGATTGGTGTTGTCGACACAATTTTTAGGTCATATATATATATATATATATATATTTAAGCTAAGCGTGTTGGGGATACACTGAGTTGTTTTTATATAGTCGGGTAACTTGGGGGATTGGAGCTATTTAGATCCTACTCAAAAGTGTAGGGTTTTATAAGATAAGCATTACATCGCCCTTCCCCTTTATTAATCACGGGTAAAACATCAATATTGATAATAAATAAAAAACTAAAGCCACCATATTTTCTACCAAACAAATAAAATAAGTTAATTTCTAGAAAATAAGGGGGGGTGGGAGTACTAACTAAAATTCACCTAATAGTTTTGTGAAAAATATACCTCGCTCCCTTCATACTATTATCGTTAGTAGTGTCTTTAAGATTTATGTTTGAATTTCAAGTTGAAATATCATCTGACACTTCTGCTTGGATTTTAAGTTGATATTTTCCCTTAGATATAAGTTAAAAAACAACAAATTAATACTATAATAAATAATACATTATATTAATAGATAATAACCATTGTTCGCGTGGTTTAAGACATTTTTATTGCAATATAAAATACATTCTAAAAATTATGCCTTAGGTACTCAATTAATAGCTTATAATTATACATTAAAATTACTTTAGATGAGCCAATAATCAAAACACTATTCGAGCGTTCGACATATTGAAACGGCCAATTAGATTTAATAACCTTTGTTATGCATAGTTAGGTCTAGGCTCAAAGGGTATCCCTGCATAGTCTCGTTAGAATTGGTCAAAACATTTGACAACTATCGTGGAACAAACAACCGGATAGACAAACGCATTAGATGCCAGATGGTCGATTTGAAACAGGACTTCCTACGCTCGCTCAATAACTTTGATTAAGATAGTAATAAGCTTTTATAATATAAAATTTCAAAGTGGCATTGGAGCAAAATAAGTTATTCCCGATTTATTTTCTTTGAAAGTGAGCTAATAAATAAGAACTTTTCGTTAGTAAACCAGAAGCAAAGTAATGGGTCTACTAGCTCAGAGGATGGTAACAGAGAAGCTATTTCAAGTAGTTAGGCTATGTATAATAGGGGTGTAATTTACGGGCGTAGGGGTACGGCAGGATTAAACGAAGCTAATACCCTCCCCCCTAACCTCCCCCCCCCCACACTTCACTATCGTACAACCGCCTGTAAGTGCGTGCGGTCCACGTATCGTAAGAGAAGCAGCCAAGAAACTCTTGCGGCGAAGAGTTTGGGAATGGTGCTTTCGGTTAACTTTTAATGGTATTGCATGCCTCCTCCTCAATTACATTTAACCCTCCCACTTTTTCTTACGAACCTATAGATACACACACAGACTTTTGTAAACTACAAGGAGAAAGTAAAAAAAAACATTATTTAGAGACATTAATTTCACCTTAAAATCGACAGACAAGTGAATGCATATCGGAGAGTAGTTGGATGTATGTGGACTATTTATTGCAAAGAATGAAGTATTATCACACGAGACAAAGATGGCAGTATATAATAGCGTGTTGACACACACATTGTCTTATGGATATGAAGCGTGAGTCTGTCAGGAGAAACGCAAGAGCAAGGTGAATGCGGTTGGAATGAGAGATTTAAGAAATGTACCTACGTGGAAAAATTCTTATTGACAGAGTCAGAGGAGACCGGTTGGAAAGGGAATCCATTAGGTCAATGTGAAAGAAGCGTTTCACGTTGGTTTAGACATGTTGAGAGGATGAGTGTGGATCCAGTGATGAAGCAAATGTATGAAGGTAGAGTGTGTGTACCAAAAGGCAGTGTTAGGCCATGTAAGACGTGGTTAAATGTTGTAGAGAAATGTGTGTGTGTGAAAAAGAGAAAAATTGAGAGTTTTAAGTACAAAAGATCATGTGTGACTCAATGTATGGATGTTGTTGAAGCAAAGGGAGCATGCAAGAATGGGGAATTGTGGAGAAAGTTAGTGAGGGGGGATTAATTACGAAGCTATTGTCTTTTGAGCTATATGCACAGTTTCTTGCCTATCCTGTAAGGGAAACGGTGTGATTATGTATGCATGTATAAATGTATGCATATATGTATTTATTTATATATGTATATGTATATATTTATGTATCTACCGTATATATATATATGTGTATATATGTATGTATGTATCCATGTATGTACCGTATGCATATGTGAATGTATGTATGAATGTATATAACTTAAATAGAAATGTGTTGACGTGAAGATATGCAACCACTAGCCTATTAAAACTACAACAATTTTTACCAGAAGTCGTAAACGGCCCCCCTAAGCACCTCCCCTTTCCCCAGATGCATTACCGGAACGTCTGGGGCAATGGGGACCATCTACGGGTAGAAGGTATGGAAGGTATCCCTTGAGACTTCACCCGAAACCGTCCTCCCCCACCCCCTGTTCCCCATTCAACCTTTCTTTATTAAAAAAAAAATAGCCACCTTCAATGGTTGCATGGTATAAGGCGCTACTCTCACAGTAGACTAGACTGCCGATGACGGGGAGATCGAGGTTCAAATATCGGTCAGGTATACTGAGGGTGGTTTTTCAAAAATGCCTTCATGCAAATGCATATACACTTATTCTAAATATACCCTTCTTAAGCCCTAATATCATTAGTGTATTTAGTACATAAGTGAATAATCCTAAAGCATAATAAGACGCGGTAGTAAAAAAAAAAGTTTTATTATAGTTTACTTAAGTATTGCGCAATTTGCGCTCGGGTTTGCTTGTATTATTTTAATTTGGATTAGGTTGTAACCACAGCTATATAATTTAATAATTTATGAGAGACAAGAGTACAACCGGACATTTCAAAACACTTTTAGTAGACGTCTGTCAACATTGGTCATCCTGAATTATTATGAATATTACTTTTTGTGAGTGCACGACTACAAAATTATGATTGTTTTGTCTGTTTGTTTAACTCCAGGCACTGTTGATAACAAGGAATTTATATAAATAGAAGCAGTTGGTAATCCCACGAGACCCTACGTGTGTGCCTTGGTTGGTAGAACTGTTAATTAGATTAAAAGTTATAAGCGGGGACAGAAACAAGACTGGTAAAAAAAAATACAGACTGACAGAATGTCCAATTGCATTAATCCTTTTTCCCTGTAGGATAGGAGAATAAGTTCAAAACAATTTATGAAAAAGCAAGAGGATAATTATATTTGTTATGATAATAACTAGTTGTATGTAGTGTTTTTATTTTTTAACAACACATCATACTACCCGTTCAGCTTACACGCTTATATACTAATTATACTAATGATTTTAGGGATTATTAAGGTTATATTTAGAAGAAGTGTACCCATATTTGCGTTGAGGTAGAGTAGAACACTATTTAGGGGGAAGACTACCCTCAGTCTACCCAGCCAAGATCGAACCCTCAATATCCCCGTGATCAGAAATATAGTCTACTGCGAGAGTAGCTAACACGAAACATAACAGTAATATTCTGAAAATCGAAAAAAAATGACACCTGGACACGGGAATCGAACCCGGGACCTTTGGCTTAGTACGCCGATGCTCTTACCACTGAGCTACCCTGGAATCATCCCGTGACCAGGTTCATTCTTCACTCATATTGAACCCGGTACCTTTGGCTGCGTTATCTGATAGCTCGTGATCTTAATTTTAAAAATATCACACATTTGTAGCCGACGATTTCCTCACGTCCATCACAGACTCTGCCTTAAAATATGAGTGAAGAATTACCCTGAGCACGGGACGATTCCTGGATAGCTCAGTGGTTAGTGCATGGGTGTACTAAGCCAAACGTCCCGGGTTCGATTTCCGTGTCCAGGTGTCATATTTCAATTTTCAGAATATGATATCTAGATGGAACAATCCTCAATAAAAGCATAAATAATAATAATAATATTTAGCACCACGTCTTACTACCCATTCGGGTTATACGCTTTAAGTACTAATTACTCTAATGGATTAGGAATTGGGAAGGTTAAATTAGAGGAAGTGAACCCGTATTTGCGTGGAGGGAGAGTGGAAAACCATTTAGGAAAAAACAACCCCCAGTTCACCCGACCGATATTCGAACCTCGATCTCCCCGTCCTCAGCAGTCGAGCTTCAACACGACAAGCGCGTTAGCCAACTACGCCACCGAGGCGGGTCATAAATAATAGCTTTGGCTATTTGATTCATAACAATAATAGTCATTACTACGTCAAGATGGGGAACGATATTTCCTCAGTCCCCTCCTCATTCCGGGCTGATAGAAATAAACACTCAACAGCCGCTAAGTTGGATGGGCGTTGATTATCTGCAATTAACGGTAATGAGCTTCCGTTTGTCTTGCGGCAACTTCCACAGACTTTGGTACTTACCGAACACGGACTTTGTAGGAAAGGAGAAGTTTTAACGAGTGGTTATGTTGACAAACTGGTTCTCACCTGAAACATGAGAAATACGCTTCGATTAGCATTGTTTTTGTCACCACTGCCGGCTGTACACATTTTAATCAAGCCAATCGTAAAGTTAAAGGTAGTCGTGGATGTCTTTGCTGGGTCACACATTCATTCAAATGTGGAATAATTTGTTTTACGAAAGTTATATTTATTTAAAGGATTAAGGCGAGTATAAAAAAATTACTTAAGTAAAATAGTAATAATAATTGGGAAAATAATTGAGTACCTTAATAAATTATTATTATTGTTATTAGCACCGCGTCTTACTACCCGTTCGGGTTATACGCACTTACGCTAATGTGTAATGGTAGGGTGTTGTGTAATGGTAGGGTGATTGTGAGATGAAATGGAGGACCTACAGTTTAACGTGGAATCCGAACCACGGTGGAGGCCTAGCATTACCTTAATAAAGAACGTTACCTACCGGTGACGTAGCAACCAATAAAGATAGAATTTCCCAAGTTAAGGCGAGATTGTACGGAACGTGATAAAAGGACAGGATTGGCAAAACTTTTTTTTAATATAAAAAAGTAGTTTTCCAGGAGAAACATAGAATTTAATTTTCATCACTTGGTGCTACAAACAATTCTTGAATATCTGTCAAGGGTGTCCTGGAATTTATTGAAATGTATTTTCTCTCTTCATTTAAAAACGTTCTCATCTAATACTGCTATGCTCATGACAGATATTCAACAACTGTTGGTAGAACCAAGGGAAGAAAATTAAACTCTTTGTTCGGTATTGGAGCAATATTTGATATATTTGGTTCAAAAATGTTTTGCTATAAGAACTGCAAAAAAAAAACATTGTTATTTCCTTGCGCCCCTTGCAATCACATCTTAATGTATTTAGGTTTTATTCGGAAAGTCTTAAACATATAACTATTGAGACAAAAACCACAGATTCTCAAAACATTCTAAAAATATACCTACATTGCTACAAAATTATTCTTTTTATATTGAAGTAAATATTTAGTAAACATATCTTCCTATTTTATTGTTTTATTTACTAAAATAGACAGCAGGAATCCTCCTGCCAGGATATAGTTAATTTTGAAATGCAATACAGTACTGTCCAGGCACAAACATTAGAGTGAGTGTGTATACTCGTGAATGGAAGAGGGGGAGGGATCTCAGCATATAAGCAAGAAGCCTCACAGGGTGAACACCTAAATTGTTTCCCTCTCATTAGATTTCGTACATTGGCGTCTAAGTGTGTTAATGTTTAGAGTACCAAGGTTTGTCAAGTTATATGCAACCCGTTTCACAAAATAGTTTCAAGTTCAACAAATATGCTACGTCTTTAAGAGGAAAATGGAGATCCATTTTCTGCCCAGTACCAACAGTGAAGTCTGTGTGTGCATTTCATTATGAAACCCTTATTATAATGATTGCCGTTATATTTTTCTCTATGTCTTTTTCCAGGTACCTTACCTCTATGGTAAACTATGGTGAATCCATTTTCCACTCGAATGGTGGTAAATGACAGCTAGAAAAAGCTATCATAGATATTCTCATGTATCAATTTGGCAAACCTGATAATTTACAAGTACCACACGCTGAGCTGGTATAACTTTTGACAGTAAGAACTTTCCCAAAAAATCATTTTGTCATTAATTATGTTTTTCTTTTAACAGTTTTTTACATTACTGAAACGTTAAATTACGAAAATATTTGTTTGGATTTTTATTTTTTTAAATGATAGTGGCATTTTTGGTTCACTTAAAAAAAACATTTAAAAACGATCACTTCCAAAATGTTGCATTTTCTTTACAAATCAAGATGGCGAACCGCCAGGAAATAAGGGCTGTTATTAATGCAAAAATTGTTCGGTTGGGTTCACTGTTCAAATGCATTTTATTTACAGAATAAAAACGTTTTACTTTAAGGAGGGTGACCTGGTGGTCTAGGGGTAAGGTGTCAGACTTCTATGCTGGCGGCCGGGGTTCGATCCACGGTCCCAGCAAAGATTTATCTGATTACCAAACCCTTCCTTCACCTCTGACAAGACATCTTGTGAATGTGAGGAATGCCAGGNCAAACCCTTCCTTCACCTCTGACAAGACATCTTGTGAATGTGGGGAATGCCAGGCCTCCACCGTGGTTCGGATTCCACGTTAAACTGTAGGTCCTCCATTTCATCTCACAATCACCCTACCATTACACATTAGCGTAAGTGCGTATAACCCGAACGGGTAGTAAGACGCGGTGCTAATAATAATAATAATAATAATACTTTAAGGATTATTTTATATGGTTCTTTCTCTAAGTTATAAAAAATTATTTGGAGTGAAAGTTATAACAATATTTTATGTGAATATAATGATTTTTAATTTATTATTTCATACACTATAATATCTCTTCTTCCACAATCATAAAGCATAAATTATCGTTCTCTTCATCTTCTTCTTCTTCTTCTTCTTCTTATTATTATTATTAGCACCGCGTCTTACTAACCGTTCGGGTTATACGCACTTAGGCCTACACTAATGTGTAATGGTAGGGTGATTGTGATATGAAATGGAGGACCTACAGTTTAACGTGGGATCCGAACCACGGTGGAGACCTGGTATTCCTCACATTCACAAGTTGTGATTAAAACACGTCTTGTCAGAGGTTAAGGAAGGGTTTGGTGATCAGATAAATCTGTGCCAGCACAGAAGTCCAACCTTTACCGTTAGACCACCGGGTCACCTCATAAAGCATAAAACATAAAAGTTTTATTAATATACTTTGTTATTTAAATAAGTTAAGAAAACTCTAATTATACAGTAGTCCTTAGGGAAGTGTTATTACAAGGATGTATTGACACTTTTAATTTATGATATAGTATTTCTAATTAATAATAATAATATCCATATCAGTGGCTTTCAAGAAATGTTTGTAATACAAATCTTCAGCTAGCTGTCAGTTACCAAAACTTCCATGAGGGATGGAATTTATCGTACATACTTCAAAAAAAGTGAAAAAGAGGTATTTCTCAAAGAGAAAAATTACACCAAAATTAATCGACTGGGAAACTATCCCTCCCCACATTATTTCATTGAGTCTACTTACCCCCTTTACCCTATCCTCCCGCCGGTCCAATTGAACAACTTGTACTACGAGAGTGTGTCACAGATTCTCTTTGATTAATTCTAAACAGAAGCACCCTTTCAGTTAAATTAAACATTCCTTTCTGCTGGCGTAGTCGTTAGTTTTTTACGATCAAATAAACTCAACCAAACCGTCGGTAGGATTTCCTGTCGACGCGAACAAATCACTACAGGGCTAACAACTGCGTTATATAGTATTTTTTACTTGGAGATATATTATTTTGTTAATAAACAATATTGTCATTTTTTTAAATATAAAAATGTGTACTCCCTTTTTTTCAAGTTAAATCAACAAATAATGTTTATCTTGTTGTATAGGCCTACAATCCACCTCTTGAAACGGAAAAATATCGAGATCCAAATTTTTATTAAATTTTTTGTTGTTATGAAATTCGCGTTTAGTGTGAATGCTATTTTTATTATTATCATTATTTCACAATGATTTTTTTTTTAGGACTAGAGTATTTATTTGAACGCTTTCTACAAATACAGTTAGTTATATATTTAATTGATACATGAGTGACTGTCAACATTTCATCAGTTAATAATACTCCAAAATAATTATCTTTATATTAAATAAAAAAACGATACTGTTAAAATTGTCAATTTTAAAACATAGCACAGAAACAATAATGAAGTTTAGCGTAATTGGTAGTAAGACGTGGTGATAAAAATAAAAGACGCATCGGTGGTCAAGATAGCCAAGGTGTCCCTCTAGAAACGTAAAGGAATATTGGTGACACTGAGATCCAAGTAAGGAAGGATATGATATCGAAAGAAAAATATCGACAACCGTAAGTATCGAAATATAAATTTTAATCAGGATACTTTTTTTTTAACTTAGTAATAATAATAATAATTTCAACTTTTGCATCATAATTGTATTTTAGTGTTTATTTAAACACTGAAAATTATAATGAATTTATAATAATTAACAGCTATAAGTTATGATGAGCTAAGAAAGAGATTGAATGCTAAAGTTACGTTTTTCTTGTCATTCGGAAAATGAGGGTGAATTATTGAGAAATAGTGTCATTTATTCTTCCTCTACAGTTCACACCTTAGTAAACATTTAATTTCAGTATGTGGGAAGATAAAAAAAAATTGTTTCTTTGGATACGGTATCGATACAGTAATATATGTACTAATATCAGTAATAGTATATATAGAGAGAAAATACTAATATCGAAAGGAAAATATCGATATTGGTAAAGTATCGATACCTTTATCACATTCCTAAGTAGGTCGGAGTTCAAATAGAGTGAGGAGTGCTATTTTCCTAGAAGGTTTCTCTCTCTCTCTCTCTCTCTATATATATATATATATATATATATATATATCTTCGTAAAATCTTGTATGTTTCCCTTAGCCTGCTTCCTTCGTTAAATCTGGTACGTTTCCTTTAGCCTGCTTCCTTCGTTAAATCTGGTACGTTTCCTTTAGCCTGCTTCCTTCGTTAAATCTGGTATGTTTCCTTTAGTCTGCTTCCTTCATTAAATCTGGTACGTTTCCTTTAGCCTGCTTCCTTCGTTAAATCTGGTACGTTTCCTTTAGTCTGCTTCCTTCGTTAAATCTGGTACGTTTCTTTAAGCCTGCTTCCTTCGTTAAATCTGGTACGTTTCCTTTAGTCTGCTTCCTTCGTTAAATCTGGTACGTTTCCTTTAGCCTGCTTCCTTCGTTAAATCTGGTACGTTTCCTTTAGTCTGCTTCCTTCGTTAAATCTGGTACGTTTCCTTTAGCCTGCTTCCTTCGTTAAATCTGGTACGTTTCCTTTAGTCTGCTTCCTTCGTTAAATCTGGTACGTTTCCTTTAGCCTGCTTCCTTCGTTAAATCTGGTACGTTTCCTTTAGTCTGCTTCCTTCGTTAAATCTGGTACGTTTCCTTTAGCCTGCTTCCTTCGTTAAATCTGGTACGTTTCCTTTAGTCTGCTTCCTTCGTTAAATCTGGTACGTTTCCTTTAGCCTGCTTCCTTCGTTAAATCTGGTACGTTTCCTTTAGTCTGCTTCCTTCGTTAAATCTGGTACGTTTCCTTTAGCCTGCTTCCTTCGTTAAATCTGGTACGTTTCCTTTAGTCTGCTTCCTTCGTTAAATCTGGTACGTTTCCTTTAGCCTGCTTCCTTCGTTAAATCTGGTACGTTTCCTTTGCTTCCTTCGTTCCTATCACATTTAGAGTAAATACTCGGATACCACGAACAGATAGACGCGGCGCGCAAACTAACAAAACATAAATGCATTTTTTTTATTCGCGTTAAATGATGGACAAACAGATTTAAGAGTATGTGCAAGGGCTGCGTGGTTCAGGGTAACTTCCATTGAACTAGCTCCTTCTGGAGGAAGGGGGTAAGAGGATATTCAGTTTGATATAACAAACCCCCTCGACCACACCCAGGATTGCTGTAGGAACTCCCCCTCACCCCCTCCCTTAACCAACAAAAACACCGTTACAACATTTTGAGAGTACTGAAATCCACCCTTTAACCCCTCTCCCTTTAAACAACCATCAACCCCCTTTTCTACCCCCCCACAAAAAAACGTTTCATATTCTGGCACCGTGCCAAAACCACACACCAGGAGCGGCCATTGCTGCAGTGGAGTACTCTCCCCTCTGCGCCTACCATTCGAGAGAAAAATGGTCGGGGAGGGGTTTGAAGCGGGTTGGGAAGAAAGGGGTAGGGGGAGGGGGGGCGTTGAAATGAGGGCAAACTGCCAAAAAAAGCTGGCGGGTAGAGAGCACTTTGTGACCAACTGGGGCGATCGACCCGCGGGAGGAAAAAAAAAAGGGTTGTTCTAGGGGAGTAAAGAGGGGAAGATATTGCGTCGACCTCTTTTCAGAACCAACCCTGTCGAGTTGTGAGAAACGACCTCAACTCCACGACGAATTGCAAGGTCGGCTAAATACACACCGTATTTATTCAGCGACTCTACATCTCTATGGCGTCATCCCGCAAGCGAGCTATGCCAACATTTTGCGTGTAGAGGGTGTCATGTGGTCAGCACAACAAAACCTCCAGCCGTTAATCTCAGTTTATAAGACCGGAATCACTATTTATTTAGTCATGAGAAATACAGGCGTGAGTTTGAAACTATTTACACAAACGTTAGTATACCTTTTATTACGAGACTAGCTTGCATCGGTGGGCACGCAGACTAAAGTGTCAAGCTCATCTGGTCTAATTTGTGGGTGATGAGGATATCAGGGCTCGAATCAAGGACTAAGGGTGCTTAAACCTAAATGTTTTAGACCAATATCCTTTCTGGCAAATTCAGGTACATTTTCTATTATTTCAGCATTTCTTATTCCTAGGGGAGCAAATAAATTTATGTATTACTTATTAATTTAAATTTACAATAAAATAATTTAACCAGAATTATAAAGAGGACACGGGTGTCGTCAGTGGCAGTGGGAGGGTGGGGCCCAAGGGGTACACTCCCCCGCTAATAGTCTGATCAAAAGAGATAAACTAAGTAGAGTAAATAAACTTTGAAGTGCTTTATTAAGGAATATGAAAATCCACGTTTGTAGAACTAACAATTATTAATACAATTTCTAGAATTAATTCCGTTGCCAGATCATTAGTTTCATTTAGATGGTACAACATTAGTTTTTATTTTCTAAATTAAAGTGAAATTAGGTTCGATCTGTATTAAAGGCCCCCCCCCAATAGTTAATAATATCAACGCCTTCCAATCTTAAATAAATAGGTGATACATTCTATCGTAGTTGGTTCAACCAAACTTCAAAAGAAACTAAAATTATATTTATTTTATTTTTACTTTCTCAAAGCTCATAAAGAAAGTATTAAAATCGAAAAAATTTTAACCTTGAGGTTTATACGTTATATGGTCAGAAATCGCGTCTAAGTCATAATTTAAATTTTAGCTCTTAAATTGAGAGTATTTTACTGATGGATAATTACTATCGATTATTTACAATTTTCAAAAATGGCTCTTGTGATTTTGTTCAAATTGATTATCTTTTACCGGATAAATTACTTTTTTTCCCCTTGAAAACAACAATATTCAAGACCCACTTCAGTGGCCGTATGGTCTAAAAAGCTATTATATTGTTGGACTAGACTACCTAAGATGGGGAGATAGGGATTTGATCCTGGTCAGATGCAATGAGGCTGGTTTTTTCCTAAAAGGTTTTATGCTTTACCTTCACGCAAATATGGGTGCACTTCCCCTAAATTGAACCTTCGTATTTTCAAACACATTAGTGTAATTAGTACATAGGCCTATAACCCGAACTGGAATTAAGAGGCGAATAAATTATTTAAAGGTAGTTTAATACCAATAAATTTTTAAACACATTTTTCTCCCAACTATAATTGAGTATTAGAAGGTATGCATGATTTGTACCGTTCCCTTTATTTAGATAATTTACCATTGGAGCTACTTTTAGAAGGACTTAAGACTCTTTTCGTTCCCTATTCCCGATGATTGCAGAGGTGCGTCGACACGCTAACCACCAGACCCTCTGATAACCTCAACCATTTAGAAACGGCCGCTTTAATGAGGTTGACGAAATTTCGAAACCCTAGGAGCGGAGGCAAGGAATATTGCACAATTTCACTTAGTTACCTACATCTTGCCAATCCCCCCACCCCCCCTTGGGCCCTTATCGTAACTTCAACACCTTAATACGATACCCCGAACCACACGCGCATACTCGGATATTACATTTCAACCACCAACATTTTAGTATCTGTTCACGTACCACCTTTTTTATTTTTATTAGTGTAGTTTAAATGATAAAATTATTCACGGTGTAGTTATTTAATATTTGGGTCGGGTTTTAAAGGGTGTACAAATGAGCCCAGTTTTTCTTGGTGGTGCGGGGAGGGGGGGGGGGGTGATATTTATCAACAAGTCTTTAATCCAAGACTTACCAATGTTTGTGATCTATATATAAAAAAAATTAATTGCGATACAAACTGGGTGGGGCTAATGATCTAGAGGTGGTCCATTCGACCTTCTCTTACCTCTGCTCTCCTGGTGTATGGAGTAACCCATTTCTGAGGTGGGGGACAACATTAAGGCGAATTCCATTATCCTTTTATGGGTGCCCCTGAACACATGTCCCCATTTGATCCTGTTCCAGAACTATAGTCATGTTTGTTCTCCAGTAATGTGGAGCTGATTAATATTATAGGAGGTGCTCAAAATGGCCAACTTCAGCCTGATTGCAATCTATTTTAGAAAGCGTGCGGTATTTAATGACATGACAACTGCAGGCTACGTTTAGTTCAAAGATGGTCATTTAGGGCCAGTTTCATAGTCAAATTTAGTACGCCTCAAGTGCGGCGATACACTAAGTACATGACGACACCTACCTAGACCAGAATGGAATGGGCCAGTTTCCTATGCGAGACCGGCCCATTCCATTCGAGTTTAGGTAGGTGTCGTCTTGTATTTAGTGTAGCGCCGCACTTGAGGCGTACTAAGTCTGACTATGAAACTGGCCCTTAGAGTACTACTTCCTATCATGTTAAGCAGCTCCACATTACTGGAGTAGTAACATGGCTATAGCTTAGAAACAAGGTCAAATGGAACACATATTTAAATTAACTTTTTAACAGTTTTTGTGTCTCTTGTTCATCGCTGAAGTGAGTCTCACATGTTACAGTCCACCCTGTATCTCTAAAATATATAAACAGCCTGCCTTACTACCCGTCCAACTTATACGCTTATATAATAGATATTCTATTGTGTTAATTATGAGGAGGATTGAATTTTGAGGATGTGTACCCGAATTTGCATGAAGAAAGCTTGTAAAACCATTTTTTTAAAAACCAGATAGGGATTCTAGCCTCTATCTCCCCATCAAAATAAGGTTGGTCTAACTTGAGAATGACGCCTTACACCATTTGTCCAGTGAAGCGGTTAGTTATATATTCAGGAGCAAAAAAAAATTCAGTCCAAAAAATCTTTTCAGACTTGTTTCGACGCCTTCTGTTGTAAGAAACCATTATTTTCCCATAAAGAGTCTCATTTAGATAAGGTGAGTATCTAAAATGGCGTCGCTACGGTGATGTCACAACGGTAATGAAAAACCAAGCGTCTGTTAAAAAAAAAAGAGTAAGAAGTTTCACTGATTGCATTTTAATTTTTCACGCAGCGTAAATTTAACATCGTACCTCGTGACACAGATTCAAAATTCTACGTCTAAGTTAGACTTTTTAGCCATAAGATTTGTCACAGGATAGCGAGGTCTTGTTAACGTGACCATTTGTCTGTCCGTACAGATGTTTGTTCCGCGATAGCTGTCAAATGCGTTGATCAAGTTTAACTAAATTTGACACGGACATTATTTGAGCCAAGGGTGAGCGATCTATCTACGGTTCATATTTTAAAAATCTGGTTATCCGTTCAAATTTGTCAGCCGTTCAAACAGATTGTATTAAATAGCTCATCTCAAGTGATTCGTATTTAAAATTTCAAGCAATGGATCGAGGGCATGTTTTTAAACGTTTGACATAGATTGTGAGACTGAAATCTTAAATCATGTGATGAATGGTTAATCTCTATGAAAATAATGTAATTGAATATAGTATTGATATTTTTTCTGTCTAACTTGATTACAGAATAAAAATATCAACTTGGAGATCCAAAGAGAAATTATGAGAGATATTTCAACTTGAAATCCAAAAAGAGATTTTAAGATTGTAGTAACGGTAAAAACACGACACAATTCTAAACACGATTTACTTCATTTAATTGTTCGCAGAAGTACCAATATATCTGTATTAATAAAATGAAGAGTTCGTGTATCTGTCTGTCTCTCTGTCTATCTGTTATAAACATTGCGTGATATCTACCACACACCGGGGGCTTACATTAAAAAAAATATATATATTAGTAGCCCCGGTTCATAAACAGTGCATCTCGGAACATGAATTTCAAAATTTGGATTTGATTTTTTTAAATTAATTAAAAATAAAATGAAGAGATTTTTTTCTGTCTGTTTGAAGCAAAAATAATCGTAGCCAGGGGTAGCCACGCAATCCATGCGAAACGTTGTAAAAGACAACACGACACTGATTTAAACTGTAAGAGGACATCGATTCTTCGTTGTTATAAATAGAAGTGCTAGCCATGTTACTATTTCTGACGGTATTTATAAAATACGATATAATAGTTGCAAGTAAAATATAATAAATACATTATTGAGTATTTTATTAATGTGTATTTACCATATTTTAAATAGTAAATTACATCTTATATCGCGTAACCACTAATTCATGCGACAAAATTGCAAATAGATGCTTCGTATTAAAGGACAAAGTAATTATAAAACGTGATTTATAAAATTTATAGTGATCATAGGCCACCGAGATAGGGTAGAAATAATATCAAAAACTAAATTTGAAAGTTATATTGTCTCGGCCATTTAATCTGTAGACATAAGCACCATAAGAATAGATTTTCGTCAAAATAAGTTTTTTTTTAATTTCAGTAAATTTACTATCATACATTTTTTAATTATTATTATTATTAGCACCGCGTCTTACTACCCGCTCGGGTTGTACGCACTTACGCTAATGTGTAATGGTAGGGTGATTGTGAGATGAAATGGAGGACCTACAGTTTAACGTGGAATCCGAACCACGGTGGAGGCCTGGCATTCCCCACATTCACAAGACGTCTTGTCAGAGGTGAAGGAAGGGTTTGGCAATCAGATAAATCTGTGCCGGGACCGAGGATCGAACCCCGGACCCCCAGCACAGAAGTCTGACACCTTACCCCTAGACCGCCAGGTCACCCATTTTTTAATTGTTTTAAAATATGTGAGAAGGTAAAAATACCAACAAAGAGAAATATCTAATCATCGTTATTACAGGGTTCGCATCACACGTTCAAGAAACAAGACAAAAGGCATTATGGGTAGTCTAGCCCATCATTATCTTTCATTTAATGCACAGCCTTGCTGGCACGTCCTACTGATGGATCCTAACAACAAACTTTATTACTATATTATCATCTTCGACAGTAGAAGATTACAAGATTCCCAACTTAACGCGACGAGGAAATTTTGTTTTCCTAAAACAATTTAGTAAGTGAAGAGCTAGAGAGATAGAAAGAGAGGGAAGAAGATTAAAGATTTTAAAGAGGAAGTTCAAGAAAACATAAACTGGCACATGTTTAGAAAATACATATTTTGAGCTAGGGTAAAATAACACGTGTACTAAGAATCAGGTTTATAAATAATGTAGACCTTTATATTTATTTACTATTATTATTATTAGCACCGCGTCTTACTACCCGTTCGGGTTATACGCACTTACGCTAAT
>CABFVX010001463.1:112470-124970 GCA_902151425.1 Timema shepardi | reverse complement strand
TACTAAAGATGATGTTTTCTAGAAAAAAACATTTCGTAAATATATTTAAATTCATAAATATATGTTTTGATATATTATAATTATTTTAAGTTAATTTTAATGTTATATTATGTTTAGTATTAAATTTTAAACATATATTAATTAATTAACTTAATTTAAATATTAAATTACTTGACAAATTAATAAAATCATTATTTGTTAAAATACAACCTACGTTTTATTTTTTCCGAATTTTTTTTTAGAGAACATATTGGCATTGTTTAACATTTTTTTTGCGAATCTCTTTAATCTTAATAAAATACAACTTGAATCACATTTCTTCTTTATTTAATATGCTATTTTTTTTAAGGGGGGAAGAAAGAGTTGAAATAAATGTCAAATATATAGTCCCACAAAGATTCAAGTCTCAAGGAACCCATTTTGAGAAAAGCTCCCTTAGACCATATGGCTATAAAAGTAGATCTCGTCGATTTTATCTTCTTGATCAGTGTTCCGTAAGATTATAAGGAGTTGCTTCGGTGGCCGCATGGTCTAAAGCGCGAGACCCGCAGTAAACCAGACTGCCGAATATGGGGAGATCGTGGTTCAAATCTTGGTCGGGTGTACTGATGGTGATTTTCACCAAACCTTTTTCCACTCTCCATTCATGCAAATGTGGGTAAACATAATCTAAATATAATCTTACTAATCTCTAAAAGCATTAGCGTAATTATTCCAGTAGTATATAGCCCGGAAAAATAGTAAGACGTGGTGTTTAAAAAAAAATATATTGATAAAGGTTGAAAATCACTGATTGAGAGAAAATAATACCATGGTAATAATAAACAAATTAAGCAACATATTTTAGAAGGACAAATTATTATTGGGGTAATTTGAATATCATTCCTGAAATTAATTTATCTTTTTATTGAAATCCCATCATTTAATTGATTAAATTATACAACGTGATATTATAATAATAACTATTGAATACAAATGTTATTGTAGCAATGAATATACAGATTTTCATAAAATTGAGTTTGAGTCCTATTATATTATTACTCATGGGTCAGAGCTGGGAATATCAATAGAGTTCACTAAAACCAACATAACCTTTCTGGTAATACCAGTAACGTCATATCGTAGTATATAACTAGCTTCATTTATCACTAACTCACAATGGTACCAACATAACCTTTCTGGTAATACCAGTAGCGCCATATCGTAGTATATTATAATAATAATAATAATAATATTTAGCACCGCGTTTTACTACCCGTTCGGGTTATACGCTTTAAGTACTAATTACTCTAGTGGATTAGGAATTGGGAAGGTTGAATTAGAGGAAGTGAACCCGCATTTGCGTGGAGGGAGAGTGGAAAACCATTTAGGAAACCCCCCCCCCAGTTCACCCGACCGAGATTCGAACCTCGATCTCCCCGTCCTCAGCAGTCGAGCTCAACACGACAAGCGCGTTAGCCATCTACGCCACCGAGGCGGGTCGTAGTATATAACTAGCCTCATTTATCACTAGCTCACAATGGTACCAACATAATTAGATACTACCGGATATTATATAATATTAAAATTTGTAAAGTAATTTGCTGCTTTGAAGCCAGCCAAAAGAAAAACTACATAAATTAGGCATCACATCGTTTTGAGATGGGGTATGGAAAGACGGGGTGGGGGTGGTTTGTGGGCAAAATACATTTTTGAGAACGATGGTCAATTCTATAGTAAAAGGCTATTTCAGCTTACCGGAGATTTTACAAATAAAACTGTATTATAATAATTTCCTCGATACATGTTTTAATTCTTGTTTGGGCTATTAACATATTCACACTTATGGGATATGGAGGGTACAATTTAGAAAAAGTGTACTTGCAACCGCGTGGAGAAATAGAAAGAGTATAAAATAAGGCATTTGTCTATGGACTCATATAAGAAACATAATTATCAAATTTCCCACATCTGGTTGTTATTCAACCAAATAAAATTTTAAGCTCATATTCAGCCGAATAACCGCTACGAGAACTTATTCTAATGTTTCCTAACATTTAAAAAAATTTTTAACACCTCCTTTGTTGCCCTTAAACACCCACAAAAAAATCTATTCATCCCATAGTTATTTAGTTAAATGGTTTACAATTGAGTAGCCTGTAACATAGACAATATTTCATTGAATACAAAGTAACAAACGGTGGGAGAAATTAACAATGAGTTTATTGTCTCTGTACTTCTAAATAAGCAAATTTTATCGATTTAACAAAATAATTCGATCTTTATATCTTTCATCGTCGTTCTTACTTTAGTTAGAAAATTATTTACATTTTTATGTGGATGATTTTCGGAGAAGTATCGGAGACGTTTTAGAATACCCCCCCCCTCCCCGAAACCCTCATTAAATGTATAGCGTGGCCTTCTATCACGATGATAAATCAAAACTGTTTCGAGCTTATTTATAGAACTTTCTTTTCTCTCCTGGCATATTCAGCATTCTGTATCGGTTCTATTATTATCTTATTCTATTCTCCTTGTTATGCGGCTACACGCCAACATGTCAAATAATTCTCATTCTAAAGGTTTTGATGAACGGTTCTTCTTCGAGACGAGAAATAAATGGAGAAGTTTGTATTTGAGCACACACACACACACACACACACACACACATATATATATATATATATATATATATATAAGGTATTCAAATAATTTGATTATTTGAAGAAATTAAATTTATCCTCTGGTCTTTTATTTATAAATAACTAGGTTATTTTAAAATTTACTATTATAAAAAAAAGTGAAAAATATTTGGAAGGGACAAGTGAATTTAGTAAATTTGACTTTTTAGATTAAAGCTAAGAAAAATTGAATGCATTAAAATATTCTTAAGGTAGGAAAAACAAAAACAAAAAAATAAAATCGAAAATTTTTCTTTAGGTATTTAACAGATTGTATCCTAGTTGATAAATTAACAATAACATGTTATACAATTATTCTTTACACATCTTTTTACATGTAAAAAACTTGAGTGGTAAAGAAATAACACCACAGAAATAAAAATATTTTGAAACAATGTGGGTTTTATCTGTTAATATATGTATATATTTAATATACTAACTTTGCTCGTTGGGGGCTTCCCCCTCCTCAAACCCCCTATGGTTTTTCTTTGCAAGTGGATGTAAATTAATGTAATTCCAGAGCCGTTTAGCCACAAGATACCTCCAAAGAAAGGTCCGCACCGACTTTAAAGTTGCTCTGCCATTTTGAATTTTTTTCGGGGGTTGAAAATTAATTTTTTTTAAAAAAAATTTGGAATTTCCCCGTTGATTATAGGCTATAAGCTATAAGTTTGCCAAATTTCAAGTTTCTAGCTCATCTGGAAGTGGGTAAACAATACAAGTGAGTGAGTCAGTCATGTGTCTTTATAGTAGTATTTTATATATATATATATATGAGAGAAAGATAAGAGTGAGAGAGTTCAGAAGAGAATGTAAGGCTTATAGAGTCGAGGTCTGTCTAAGGTCGGGGAGCTTAAGGTCTCATTGTGTCCACTGTCAATAACCCCCCCACACCCTCACCCGAAAAGGAAAGGATTCTGCACTTTGCCGATAAGATACAACAAGCCTTCCTCCACACACACCCACACCCACACCCACACACACACACACACACACACCCCTTCTTGCTTCACTACATTATTTGTTCACAGGAGGGGATGGTCTCCCCCCCAACCCTTCTTCTGCTTTAAACCACAGCGCAACCGCCTTTTCATCTTTCACAAGGAAAAAAAAAAATGGAGGCCTAACATATGGACCCCGGAGATGGTAAGGGGTGCGTGAGATGACATTTTCCGGGTCGCCGCCACTCTCAACCCTTGTACGAGGGGAGGGGATAAGGATGGAAGTGAGGTAGAAGGACACAAGATTGGATCCTCCACCTAGATATATCGTTGACGACGACGAAGGGGGATGGGGGTTTCATTTTCCGGGTGATTTAGTCCCGTCGCCAGTGATGTTAGTCGAGGTTATCATTTCGATTCTCGTCATCCCTGGCACTTAACTCTCTCGACTTTGGGGGTGTATAGGGTGCGGTGGGGGAGGATTATATGGGATGGTCAAAGTTTAAACCTCCTGTCAACTATGTTAAATAAAGCTTATTTGGTTAGGTTTAAACGCCTATGAATTAATTACACTAATGTTTAGGGATGAGAAAGGTTTAATTGAGAGGAAGTGCATACGAATTTGCGTAGAAAACGAGTGGAAACCATTTAGGGAAAACTACCCTCAATGCACCAAACCGGTAGCGAACCCCAATATCCACATCTTTGGCAGCTTAGTCCAACATAAGATTATCGCGTTTGATCACGCGGCCACCGAAGCAGGTTTTTTATTTATTTAAGTTATTGAGAAAAAAATATATTCTTTAATTTATTTCCTAATACAGTAATTTCATTCTCGCCAGAGAAGTAATATTAAAAAAAAAGTTTGTCTTGTAAGCTCACAAATATTTCCAATCTAGATTTAACTATAGTGGTAAAAAAGCTAGGGGTAACTTATTGTGGCATTTAACATTCATATGATGTCGTGGATAATTACTTTTGTTATCAAAAAACAAAACAACGTCAAATAAAATCAAAATACACCAATTAAAACAACAAAAGTTGTAATATTTTTCTATAGTGCGTAACCAAAGATGTTTTGTATTTTACTAAGTCTTAAATTAATTTTGTTTGAAAAACACTCAAAAATATGCCAACTCTAATTTAATTGCTATCTAATAAGAATAATATCTATAATACTTGAATTTTTTTTGTTGCCATTTTCATTATATTTTTGTCTTTATAAGGCAACATTTCTTTTGGAAGAGCCAATGAAGATGTTATGGTGACGTAGCCATTGTTGTTTTCTGAGCACCACGTCTTACTACCCATTCAGGTTATACAATTATGTATTAATTACGCTAATAGTTTTCAGGGATTAAGAAAGTTATATTTAAAGGAAGTGTACCCGCATTTGAGTGGACATCATTTATATTATTATTATTATTATTATTAGCACCGCGTCTTACTACCCGTTCGGGTTATATGCCCTTACGCTAATGTTTAATGTTAGGATGATTCGAGATGAAATGGAGGACCTACAGTTTAACGTGGAATCCGATACCACGGTGGAGGCCTGGCATTCCACACATTCACAAGATGTCTTGTCAGAGGTGAAGGAAGGGTTTGGCAATCAGATAAATCTGTGACGGGACCGAGGATTGAACCCCGGACCCCCAGCTCAGAAGTCCGACACCTTACCCCTAGACCACCAGGTCATAAGACATCATTTAGAGAAAACAACTTTAGTGCACCTGACTGAGAATTGAACACCGATCTATCTATCATCGGCAGTCCAATACAACACTAGTGTAACGCGTTGGACCATGCGTCCACCTAATCAGGTGACGTAACCATTGTTCTTGCCCCTAGTTCGTTCTTCGTTTAGTAAATAGAAAGACGGATCAGATAAAATAGCAATTTGTATATTTGAGGTGGAGCAGATTGCACCCTTTAGCAAATCCAGACCCGGGCGCAGCCTCTGAAAGCAGATTAATGTCTAACCTATCAACGTTGAGTACAGTTGTTGGATGATACCTTTTATTCACCATAAAAACGGTAGGAGAGGTTAAAAACTTGATAAAACCTCGAACTAAACTATGTGGTCATCAACCAACGAAAGTGCGTTACATATTTATCTCTGTAAATTGTTTATTACCTTCCTACAAAGTAAACGTGGGTGCATCTCCTTAAAAATTTCTCATTCCTAATTGTAATTCCGCTCAGATGCCACGGATAGGTGTCCAAAAATTATAAATTATCGTCATGATTAAATAATTCACAGAAAATTAAACACGACAAGTTTATCAAATAAATAAAAAAGAGTCTTAAAATGGACATTAATTTGAATGAGAGATCATAAATTTTCTGGAATTAATGAAACATTATTTTAGTAATATTTTATCAGTATTCTTGTCAAGCGAACTAATCTTCTTGCGAATAAAATTTCCTACTATCCAGATTAGCATTTTATAGTTTTGTTGTAGGGCTGTTTATAATTCAAAATAAAAATACAACTAGATTTTGAAATTTATTTTTATCTATTTCCTAAACAATATTAACTCACTAGATGCACGACAGTTCCCAACCCTTTCTCAAATTGAATGACATAATAGTCGACTTTACTACTCCATTTTATGCTATATTTTGCTCGTCCCCTCAATACTTTTAGTTCTGGATTACTTTACCACCGAAACAGTGAGGTATCTCTAATATATATATATATATATATATATATATATCACCACCATGGTTGAAGAAAAGTGATTAAAAAACACTTTCAATCCCCCCGTCCTTGCTTTCTCTTTTTTATTTTTTTATAAAGAGATAGCAATCAAGTTAAATCATTGGTTCAAGGGTGCACAGAAAATTACTGTATTTAATTCACTCAATTCGTTCTCTCCAATCAAGAGCTCGATAATTGGCCCGTATTTCAGCGGAAATGGTCGACTGTGGCGCCTATATCGGCCGAGGTAGTGGAACCTATTCATCACCTTTTTTTAAAAAATAAAATAAAAAACGACCAGTTTTATTGATTTATTTTTCTCTTGAAAATAGACTGTAGCTCCCAATAAAAAGTACTATCGGTGTATAAAAAAAACGTTGACATTGGCTCGACCGTAATATTATTGTGTGTGTGATAAACCAGAGCTTTTTTTTTTTTTGCACCGCGTCTTACTACCTGCTCGGGTTATACATTTTAAGTACTAATTACTCTAATGGATTAGGAATTGGGGAGGTTTAATTAGAGGAAGTGAACCCGAATTTGCGTGGAGGGAGAGTGGAAAACCATTTAGGAAATACCACCCCCAGTTCACCCGACCGAGATTCTAACCTCGATCTCTCCGTCATCAGCGGTCGAGCTCAACATGACTAGCGTGTTAGCCAACTACGCCACCGAGGCGGGTCAGAGGTTATTTGTACTCTTTCTTGTTACATGGATAATACATTGAAAATATATTAGTAATTAATTTTTGCATTCTCAAACCTTTATTGTTTATTCTTAAATTAATTACCGGTAATATTTATGTGTACAACTTGTTATTATTATTATTATTATTATTATTATTATTATTATTATTATTATTATTAGCACCGCGTATTACTACCCGTTCGGGTTATACGCACTTACGCTAATGTGTAATGGTAGGGTGATTGTGAGATGAAATGGAGGACCTACAGCTTAACGTGGAATCCGAACCATGGTGGAGGCCTGGCATTCCCCACATTCACAATATTATTATATTGATAACGCCATTTAAAAATAATACTTTAGTGGCCTATTAAGATTTTTTTTTTACTTTCACTCATACGCAAACAACTTCTTCAATTTATGAACAGATAGAAAAAAAATCCGGTGAGGTCCAGGGGAAGTTAGTGAAATTGCGAAATGTCTTAGTAGTCCTATTAAAGGTTGAGATTTCTTTTTGGTAATTTATTTCGATAGAAACAAATTCATTATGTTAAACAGTAAATACTGATAGTGAACAATATTGAATACCATCTTACCACCACAAACTGATATTTACGTTATTTGAGTCTTCAGGCTCGTAATAATCCAAAAGTATATAAAAAACTACTTACATCTTTATTTTTTCCTAGGTACGTATGTAAAGCTACAAATTTTTTTTTTTTAGTTTTATAGTACCTGTATAGTAGCCCTATGGCTTCTTTGGTGCTGACTGACAGCTCACAGCTGACTTCTGACAGTCAACATATAGGATTTACCTACCTAAATTTTGATTCTCAGAAGTGACAGCTGCTAAACAAATAGTTTTGCAGATCATTTGGTTCAGCGAAGAGATACATATTTTGGTCTGGTAACTTTTCAAAGCTGTGATCTGTCAGTCAGCACTAAAGAAGCCATGGAGCTACTGTACTAGCAGTCATGCAGTGAAAGGTATCAAGATTGTAATAAATACAAAAGTTAAAATAAACGTCTTAGCAACACTTCTGCTAGTATCTTTAAGTACTCGTAGCTATACTCAAATTTTTAATTTTTGTGTTTCTTGCTTTATGAACTAACACCCTTCTACACCTTTCCCCAGTGATTACGGGTTTAAGACGTTAGGCTCACAATTTGTGTACTTGATTTTTATTTTTATTTAGTCAACTAACAGGCAAAACAAGCATAATAAAGAATAATTTTTGAACTATTGTAAAAATAAAGTTTGTGTTCATTTTCAGCAAAATTACCCTCCCCCTAAAATCCTTCCAATACCTTTTCAAAAAGCTTTCTATAATCAAGAGGAATTATCTGATCAATTGACCATTGAAAGTGAAACATGTTCCCTCCAATCAATCGGGCAATTATAGGCACAAATGCTATGTGTAACGTTAAAAGGTGGCTCATTCTATAATCAAAACTAGTAAACCAGTTCTCCTGTCGGCCGTTGCGATGTAGAGGTGAATATTGAGGGTGATCAATCACAAGATTTTTGGTGATGTATCTGTTAACATTATCAAAGAATAAAACAAATCTGTAACTGCAGGGTGGAACCAAATTTTCGAACAAATGTTTTCAGTAAACTAACCTTAAGAAAATTTTCCCAAGGAAAATAAACATATCATCTTGATAACCTAATCACCATAAAATTTCTTCATATGTAGGCTTATTTATTATGAAAAAACTATATTCAACTACCCATTTTCAACTAAATATTAAAGGCCATTTTTGAAAATTTTCATATATTTTAACATCAATAATTATTAATTAATTTTGCAATAAAAACAATATTGATCATATAAAATACTTCCTAGATACCAATTTTGTGTCGTACCATTTTTACTTTTTACCTAACCATTGGAGAGAGGAGTATTGTGATCACCACAAAAGTTTAACTTGAGATTTGGATAAATGTTTACGTTTTATGGTGCCTTGAACCGAAAATGTTTTTTTCGCGATATCGTCTGTCTGTCTGTCTGTAGTTAGGCCTAGAGCCTAAACTATTCTACAGATTGGGTTAAAACTGGGTAACGAGGGTTTTCATAAGATACACCTGAGGTATTTTTGGAATTTGACATTTAAGCTTAAAATTTAGGGTAGTTTACTGAAGGTCAAAGCAGAAATTTCCAAATGTTATATCTCCTCAACTCTTTGAGCAACGAAATAACGTATACTTGTAAAGTTGTAGTGCTATTAAAAATACAATTATTTTAAATGACATTTATTTTTATAAAACTGATAGTTTAATATTTATAAACATATATAAATATATATATATATATTTTATATAAATCTTTTAATTTTATTGTTTTGCTCTTTAGTGGACATAGATGTTCCTCTTTTCTAAGTGCTTTTGTAAAAGTGTATATTATTTAATTTAACCCTTTGGTAGAGTGTTCCTGCAACAATGTTTATTATTTCCTTCCACAAATCTCAAGATTTTTCAATAAATCTCTCTATTTTAAGATAAAAGAGAGCTTAAGTTTGTGCGGTACACCATAAAATTTATTTTTAAATTTTAGGGTGGGGATGAGAACGTTATAGATTAAAGGGATATACTTGGATATGTGTGTGGCGAGAGAGAAAGAGAGAGAGATACATTTAGGAAGAAACACCCTAATGAAACGTGGCGTTGAATCGAGGCTGACATTCCCATAACCGACGGCCCAAACAATACGAGACTGACACCTTTAAGCTCATTTGGTGTAGAATAGAAGGTAACTTAAAGGGCAGTGATATATTTTTTTTGGGGGGGGAACATTTTCATTTTTTTTAACGTTGAACATAGTTGATGATGGATTTTTAAGTTTATTTGCATATCCGTCAAAGGCTTTCCATCTGTCAACCCTCTAGGAATGTCCATCACTCTACGTGACGTATGTCGGGACACTGCAGAGAGTGCGTGTGATACGAGGTGGGACTGGAGAGCTAAGGGAGAGTGGTCTACCTTCTCCACATGTCAACCCCCTCCTCTAAACCCCTCATCACGTGACTCCTCCAGCGAAGTGCCAAATGATGTAGTCTGGGTGGCAGCCGCGTTTTATTACTGGAAAGGTGCACACGTCACTTTAGAGACTAACTGGAGAAGTGAATCATCAGCGCAAGAGGTGGATTTTTTTTTCTAAAATTAAATGGAATATTTTTACAATTTCAACTGTAAAAAATAGTTTTATATCCATAGTCCTATAGTTTTTGTTTAGTAGTGCCTGTCAAATAAATGATGCAACATTTTTGCACTTTTTCTATTTAGTACCACGTCTTACTAGCCTTTCAGGTTATACCCATATGTATTGTTTATTTAGGGATAAGGAAGGTCATATTTTAATATAAAGTGTACCAGCTTTTGCGTAGAAAGCCATTTTGGGAAATCCACCCTCAGTACACCCGACTGAGATTCTAATCTCGATCTCCACTGGATCGGAAGTCTAGCCTACTGCGAGAGTAGAGCCCTATACCATGTTGCCACCGAAGCGGTTACTATCGCACTTACTTAATAATTATAGTCTATAGTGGAATAAAAAATATTTACAAATCAGTTGTCAGCAAAATACCCTTTGATGAATACCGTTTCTTTCTTCAGTATAGGGTGACCTGGCGGTCTAGGGGTAAGGTGTCAGACTTCTGTGCTGTGGTCCAGGGCTCAATCCCCGGTCCCGGCAAATATTTATCTGAATACCAAACCCTTCATTCACCTCTGACAAAACATCTTGTGAATTTGGGGAATGCCAGGCCTCCACCGTGGTTCGGATTCCACGTTAAAGTGTAGGTCCTACATTTCATCTCACAATCACCCTACCATTACACATTAGCGTAAGTGCGTATAACCCTAACGGGTAGTAAGACGCGGTGCTTATAATAATAATAATAATTCTTCAGTATAATAAAAGTACATCTCTAATTCAACATTTAAAACACTTTAAAAATTACCCATTTTAAACCAAATTAAAAAAAAATTGAATTTTAATTATCAAGTATTCAGTGAATTACCAATTCTTAAGCTTAGCGATAGAATAAAAATCACAATTTATTCTTTAGTTATGACCATATGAATTCTAAATCAATGCTTCTCAAACTTTTTAGAACCACGAACCACCTATCTTTAAAGGGTATAAGGATGTTAAGGTTATTTTTCAATTGAACTATTTTTTTACAAAGTTTTTTTTCTAAATTTATTATCGTATATTATTTTACAACAAACTTATCTATTTATCATAATGGGGTCTGTGCAACAGATTTCCTTGTTTCCGCGACCTGTTGACGACTTAATTGACGTCTACGTCGATATGAATAATTTTCAGGCGCAAAGTGTTAGACAATAACCACTGTTTGTTTTCAAGTTAGGCTTATATTCCTCACTTAACGGAAATTCTAATCTTACAGATGTATTAAGGTGTGAAAGTGAACACAACCCCTTCAAAGCGTTTGCAAAAAAAGAATTTGATAAATTTGTTGAACAGGCAGGCCCGAACAGCATACATTTATGCGGTCGAGACTCATTTTTTTAAACGAGGTGTCTTTGTAAGATCGGAAAGCTCTTCTTTGTCAGCTTTTGCCGATATCCCGGTCACCATGTATTCACCACCCGGTGCTTTTGCTGACAGTTTATAATCTCTTCAAGGAAGTAAAATTCAAACGTTCCTTCAAAAGCGTTTCAAAAAGTTCACATTTAGTAAACCCTTACACAAACGCTTCAGTGGCCACATGGTCTAAGGGGTCACTCTTGCAAAAGACTGGCCTTTAAATGATGGGGACCCGCCTCGGTGGCGTAGTTGGCTAACGCGCTAGTCGTGTTGAAGCTCGACTGCATAGGACGGGGAGATCGAGGTTCGAATCTTGGTCGGGAGAACTGGGGGTGGTTTTTCCTAAATGGTTTTCCACTCTCCCTCCACGCAAATGCGGGTTCACTTCCTCTAATCCAACCTTCCTAATCCCCAATCCATTAGAGTAATTAGTAATTAAAGCGTATAACCCGAACGGGTAGTAAGACGTGGTGCTAAATATTATAATTAAATGATGGGGAGATTGGGGTTTATATCCCGGTCGGGTGTTTTGAAGGGTTTTTTTCCTAAATGGTTTTCTACTTTCCCTCCACACAAATAAAAGGTAAACTTACTTTAAGCCCAACATTACTCATCCCCAACACATTATCGTCGTAAGAATGACGCTGGGCACACGAGACGAAACCTGGATAGCTCAGTGGTTAAAGCAGTGGCGTACTAAGCCCAAAGGCCCCGGGTTCGATTCCCGTGTCCAGGTGACATTTTTAAATTTTCCTAATATGATATCTGTGTGGAGTGATCCCTCACTAAATGCATACATAATAATAATAATAATATTTAGCACCACGTCTTACTACCCGTTCGGGTTATACGATTTAAGTACTAATTACGCTAATGGATTAGGAATTGGGAAGGTTATATTAGAGGAAGTGAACCCGCATTTGCGTGGAAGAAGAGTGGAAAACCATTTAGGAAA